>CM056595.1:13893066-13900566 GCA_029721355.1 Tegillarca granosa
CACTTAAAAAAAAAGCATTGGCTTTTGTGAAATTTGTTACAAAAGCAAAAGCCTGGTACTAATAAAACATCATTACCTCATCATACCCAATGTTACCACCCCCCCCCCCTTTTTTTTTTTTTTTTTTGCATGTTGCAGAGATCTTGTTTTTCCTAAAATAATCTAGGGAACGGTGAAGTTTGCAGTCACTTATTAAGCATTAAAAGAAATATTATATCGGGCAAATTTGACCGTGGTGAAAATTTGAAAATGAAACGTTCATTGTGTTTCAGCGTTATCAGACTCATAAAACTTGTGGGGTGATTGAAAGTGTTTGATATATTTTGGGTATCTAAATTAAAGAGAAAAACATCCATTTACAATTGTGTCGGGTTGTATTTTTTTTATGTTTTGGAGAAAAAAAATAATTGACTTTCAGAAAATTAAAAAAAAATTATATGACAATTGCCTATGTGAAAATTTTGCAAGTGTTTAGGAATAGAACTTTAATATCGGTTACCAGTCCTTGAAATTCAATTTAAAAGCTTAAGGATGATGTAGTTATGTATAAATTACAGGGTTTTGGTATTGGTGGCTACAGCTTATGATGCCGCTTCAAGATATTTAGTGGTAATTTCAATATGTATTTTTTGCCAGAGGTGACTATAGCTTATGATGCCGCTTCTCAATATTTAGTGGCAATTTCAGTATGTATTTTTGGCAGAGGTGACTACAGCTTATGATGCCGCTCCCAATATTTAGTGGCAACTTCAGTATGTGTTTTTAGCACAGGTGGTTAGAGCTTATGATGCCGCTTCTCAATTATAAGTGGCAACTTCAGTATGTATTTTTGACAGAGGTGGCTATAGCTTATGATGCCTCTTCTCAATATTTAGTGGCAACTTCAGTATGTATTTTTGGTAGAGGTTGCTATAGCTTATGTTGCCGCCGCTCCATATTTAGTGGCAACTTCAGTATGTATTTTTGGCAGAGGTGACTACAGCTTATGATGCCGCTCCCAATATTTAGTGGCAACTTCAGTATGTATTTTTTGGCAGAGGTGGCTATAGCTTATGATGCCGCTTCTCAATATTTAGTGGCAACTTCAGTATGTAGTTTTTTGCAGAGGTGGCTATAGTTTATGATGCCGCTGCTCAATATTTAGTTGCAATTTCAGTATGTTTTTTGGCATAGGTTGCTATAGCCTAATGTCGCTTCTCAATATTTAGTGGCAATTTCAGTATGTATTTTTTGCCAGAGGTGACTATAGCTTATGATGCCGCTTCTCAATATTTAGTGGCAATTTCAGTATGTATTTTTGGCAGAGGTGACTACAGCTTATGATGCCGCTCCCAATATTTAGTGGCAACTTCAGTATGTGTTTTTAGCACAGTTGGTTAGAGCTTATGATGCCGCTTCTCAATTATAAGTGGCAACTTCAGTATGTATTTTTGGTAGAGGTTGCTATAGCTTATGATGCCGCCGCTCCATATTTAGTGGCAACTTCAGTATGTATTTTTGGCAGAGGTGACTACAGCTTATGATGCCGCTCCCAATATTTAGTGGCAACTTCAGTATGTATTTTTTGGCAGAGGTGGCTATAGCTTATGATGCCGCTTCTCAATATTTAGTGGCAACTTCAGTATGTAGTTTTTTGCAGAGGTGGCTATAGTTTATGATGCCGCTGCTCAATATTTAGTTGCAATTTCAGTATGTTTTTTGGCATAGGTTGCTATAGCCTAATGTCGCTTCTCAATATTTAGTGGCAATTTCAGTATGTATTTTTGGCAGAGGTTGTTATAGCCTAATGTAGCTTCTCAATATTTAGTGGCAATTTCAGTATGTATTTTTGGCAGAGGTTGCTATAGCCTAATGTCGCTTCTCAATATTTAGTGGCAATTTCAGTATGTATTTTTGGCAGAGGTTGTTATAGCCTAATGTAGCTTCTCAATATTTAGTGGCAATTTCAGTATGTATTTTTTGCAGAGGTGGCTATAGTTTATCTATAGCAACATCTTTTTGCCGCTTCTCAATATTTAGTTGCAATTTCAGTATGTATTTTTTGGCAGAGTTAACTACAGCTTATGATGCCTCTTCTCAATGTTTAGTTGCAATTTCAGTATGTATTTTTCGCAGAGATAGCTACAGCTTATAGTGTCTCTTCTCAATGTTTAGTTGCAATTTCAGTATGTATTTTTCGCAGAGGTTGCTATAGCCTAATGTCGCTTCTCAATATTTAGTTACAACTTCAGTATGTGGTTTAAGTAGTTAATGTAATAGCTATGACGTCTTTCACGGTTGTAGAGGTGGTTATAGTGCTGTCATGTGCTGATTTTGAATTTTTATTCAAAATCAGCACATGACAACTAGTTGTCATGTGCTGATTTTGAATGCATTATTTTAATAGAAATTCAAAATCAGCACATGACAGTGCAATACCGCGTGTACACATTCAGCTGCAACTTTATGCGGTTCATGGAGTTAATTTTAGCTGTTATTTTTATTATTATTATTATTATTATTATTATTATTATTATTATTATTATTATCATTTTGTTAGAGATGGCTACAGCTTAATGCCACGTGTCATGATTCAGTAACAACCGTTTATGTGGTTTCCAGTACAACAAGGTAACTAAAGTCTGTTTGTACTGTCTGTACATCGTGGTTATTCTGCTGTATGCGTGTTTCAAAATTAGCTTCTGACAAATTTCTGTTCAGTACTTCAAATGTCTTTTGTAACAATGACAGAAAAGGGTAAGAAAAAACTTAGTTTTGTTAAATTGTCATAATGCATTTTCTTTTTAATTTCATCGTTAAATACATTTTAAAAAATGCATTATGACAATATGAATTTTGGAATTAGTTAAAGAAAAAATCAAATCTTCTATTCACTTTAGCTGTTTGAGAGTAACTATTACACAAAAAATGTATTTCCCCTTTTTCGTATTCATATTCAATCTGTTGGATTTTAATGTTGGGAAAAACGAAATCAAGCAGTGGTACTAGATTTTGTATGTGTAAGGAAATCAAAAGTTGAAGTACATGTACTTTTGAAGTTTGGAGATGATCACATATCACGATTTATATCAATCAATTCAACCCATGATACACATTTATTACAAATAACTTCCATGTACTAATCTGGAAATACCATATTAAAGTGAGATTAATCTTGTAAAAATAAAGTAATGCAACATCCTGACATTGTCTTAAAGCAAAACAATGCATTATTATACCCGGAGCAAAAATAAACATTGTTATATTGTAAGATATGCAATATGGTTGACACGAAAAAACAAGTTCAATAATTCACTAAGAAAAAAACAACATAAAAACTCGTGGCAGCATATGTCATTATGATATCTCATCTTCATATCTTATATACCGTGTGATAAATCTGATTTTTACTTCGATTATATAATGTAATATTTAAGTACCCCGTGAATAATAGTGAAAACAAAGTGACAAAGACACGATGTTTGTGAGCTATAGATAAAGATCTATGTATCTTACGATAAGGATTCAATTTCTGATTTGTAATTAATTGTTAATTAAATATCAAGAAAATTACCTCACTTTATGTAAGATGTAATGTAAATTGAGGTCATTGGTGCAGCAGAAAACAATTATCTATTTATCGTGATGCAGGTTTATTTTTATTTTATTTTTTAATCTAATCAGAGACATATATTACATGTAATATATGTCTCTGATCTAATATTAATTAAAAATGGAAAAAAAAACAGACAAAGTCATTGTTTTAATTGATATGTTTTTTTTTAAAAAAAACTATTTCCATTCATCAAAGACGTGGAATGCTAAGAAATAACAATGGAAAAATAATAAATAAATAAATAAATAAATAAATAAATAAATAAATAAATAAATAAATAAATAAATAAATAAATAAATAAATAAATAAATTTTTGCGATCACATGAGTGAGATATTAATGACACAAATTGTTAAATCAATTTTAATTAACCTTTATATCTTTCTAGTTAAAACTAACATATAAATCCCGTCTGATTTACTGCTAGCTTAATGTAAAAAAAATCTAAAACAAAAATTAATATTTTATTTTAGAATATATATTTATTTTTATTTCAAGTCAGTTACAGTCTTTGATCATAAAAAGAAAGTAAAAATGTGTTTTAACCTAAATTGATCTATAACAATTAACAATATATCTGTCATTTGCTACTTATATATTTTTATTTAATTGTTAATTGTTACTTTTGAATGCATTTTTCCATAAAGATCATGAGATTATCGCAAGTTTTATTAATCAAACCTTGATTTCCCACTTTCATTTTTTTATTTCAAATTGTGCGTAATAGCTCTATCAATTTCTTTGATTTATAAAATCTTATATTCTATGGTTTTGCGTCTAGGGTTTATTATTATTATTATTATTATTATTATTATTATTATTATTATATACTTCTCCGCTTCAGTATCTTTTTTCCCTACATTATTTTTGTTTTTGATCTTTTAAGAAATCATGACTTATAGAATAAAATACAACAATAAACTTCTTCTTTTATTTTTAATACGCTAAACTTGGAAGCCATTACCGTTGCAAACGCTCCAAATAATTACATATAATGATAAAAATCATTTAACTTGACCAAAACTTAAAAAATGATAGTTATTGATTAGAAATCGATCATTTGTTATCTCAATTTCTTAGTTTTCCACCACAGAAATTAACTAAATAGCTCCTCAATTTTACAGCTCTGTGTTTTATTTTACTAACAAAGTTTCTAAAACGATTTCGAGACATCAATGATAACGAGAAAGTTGATAAATTTTTTGTTGTACCTCAAATGACTACCACCCGTAAATGCAAATTCACCCGACAGGAACTTTACCACGCTTCATATAACCCAAGTCATCCGTGTCACAAAAGTGTTGAAAAATTTGTAACTGCCGCAAGTATCGAAAATTGAAAGTTTACAATCAGAATAATTACAATAGAATGGGCGGGGCTTAAAAGGCGACAAGAAATTTGATTGGTCAAGTTGAAGTCAATCAAACAAGGGAGACAAAAGCGGAACGGTATTTTGACAGGCTTAAGGGGTTTACCTTTGAAAGTGAAAAGGCAATATTTTTTTAACTAATGGACTGGGAGGTGGTTAATAATATAAAATAGACAATAAAGTTGTGATATCACTGTTTCAAACCATTAAAAGAGCACTGATATTTATACTGTGGACACTTGAAACATTTAAATCTGAAAGGAAAGGTGGTAAATTGTTTACAAACGACCAAGATCGCACCTTGGTGAAAAACGAAACATTATTACAAATCATCAGTTATAGATAGTCGAATATTGAAAACTGGAAGAAGATAGAAAAAGAAAAGAAAAGGAAACTTTAGAAAAACGGGACTTTTAAAAAGATACAAAAAGAAAACTTGAAAACAAAATACAATGATTCATATTGGATTATAAAAAAGGTTATACAAATTGAAAAGAGTGATAAGAAAACTTTTTTGAATTTAAATTATAAAATTTAAATATATTTCACGGACTTTGAGGAAAAAATAGCCATGCATCACCTACCTTACTATTACAGTACAGAACAGTTAAAGTCCTACCACAATTCAGTGATGGCAGCGGCGGCAGCCTCGGGAAGCCAGTCTTTATTTTCCATAGACAATATTTTGGCACCAAGACCTTTGATGGCACACAGACCAACTCCTTACTTTCCATATCCATTGCCTCATCCATCACAAGAATTATTGGGTATGTATATTATCTATATTTTTTAATTAATTTTTTTTATTCATCAATCAAAATCAGTACCATTTTGCTTTTATCAGAAAATTTAAGATGTTGAAATGAAGAAATTGCAGTATTTTCGATTTTTGTATGATAAAAAAAATTAGATTTTTTTAAAATTAATAATAACACATTTTAATATGTTTGTTAAATAAAACACATCATTTTTAAACTTTCAGAAACAAAGAATGAAAGGTATTTACTTTTGATTTTAAAACAATTTCCCTCTCTGGTTACAAAAGAAATTAAATCGCACTTATGATGTTAGATCGGTTTTATTTCTAAAAAAAAAAAACAATCTAATTCTGATAATTATTACTTTCCGCGACAGATTATTGCATTTTTCTTGTCAAAATTTTTTGTTATTTTTTTTTTTTTTTTTTTTACTGAGAGATTTTGAAACAAATACAAATAAGTTATTTTATTTGTCTGTCTATGAGGTATTATTTACTACCCAGAATTCTTATAAATACCAGTTTTGGGGATCATATTATGGAATGTTTGAATGTTATTAACAGTGACTAAATTTTCTTAATTAGTTTGACGCGGAATCTTAACAAGCTTGAAACTAAAATACTTCTCCAATTCATTCTGATAATTTTTGTTGAAAGGTTTCTCTGACGACTTGTTCTTTTTTACAATCTTGCAATCTTCAATGATGGCGGAAAATTTGTTTTAAGTACACAAATTTTGTAAATTTTTGTTGAAAAAACTTCAAATATGCACCACGAGGTGTTGAAACATTGGTTATCTTGATGAGTTAAAAATTTGAAAAGTGACAACAAAATTTAATTGAGGTTTGATAAAATAATAATAATAAACTATAATTTGTCGCCATATGATTTTTAAAATATATATAATTATACATAAACCTGTACTATGAAGGCAGTTTATTTAAAATAATGCATTCAAAATCAGTTGTCATGTGCTGATTTTATAGAAATTCAAAATCAGCACATGACAGTGCTATTGGTTTCATAGATGTTAAGTTAGATTAATCGAAAATAAATATATCGCTGTCATTTAATTTTGAAATATCCAAGTTTACCTTCAGGATTAAAAAAAAGTCTAGGATTGTATTAAACTATTAATATTTAAGACATCCCCTTTGTCCAGAATTGTCTTGAGGCTTATTACTTCTATATAGAATTGAGGAGAACTCGACAGATGAACTATTACAAAGCCATGTTTAGACTGAAAACAAAAATATTTGCCTGACCATCTCTGCGCAAGATAATCGAATTGATGATGTAAGGTCTTAAACAGCTCACCGGATTCTTTAAATAAAGGATCCTGTCCTGGTTCTTATAAATATGATAATAATTTAATTACATTGAGGAGCACCAACTTTTGTAAACAACTTCTCTACAACAACTTGTCATACCTATAGAAACCAATGAACACCTTTTCTCTGCATGAATTGTCGCAAATACTATCTTCTAAACAATGTGTTCGCAAACTGACATTAAAAATGCTTGAATTCAAAATAAGAAAGTTTGAAATATTTAAAACACAATTTAAACGATTCTAAATAAGTAAACATTAATATTATCTTGAATTCGGAAGATTTGGATTCATATTTTATTCATAAGAAACTAAAATTAATTTGAAAACAGATTTTTTTAAAAATTTAAAGTCAAAAGTAAAGTGCGTGATAGCGTTCTAAACAAAGTCTTAATTTGTTGTTCCATTTAAAACCAACAAACAGCACTAATATGTTAGAAATATACAAAA
>CM056595.1:13905566-13925566 GCA_029721355.1 Tegillarca granosa
TAAAGCAAGATTTCAAGCAGTATAAATTGTTACATAAAACAGTGTTGCTCTTGAACTAGAAACTAAATAATTTGCCCAAATTCAAAATAAAACAACCCTAGTTGACTTTCTATCATCTTGAATTCTGAGAAGGCACATAGAATTCCAAAACTTTATTTTTAAGAACACAGTCTGTATTATTGCAAAATAAAATATACTTTTTAAACATATCGATTCGTATTTTAACCTCTATCTAAATATATGGAAAACGTATTTTTTTAATTAGCAAAAATGAACAGATTTTTTGTATAATGAATGATATCGTTCTTTATTGCTTTATCAGAGATTGCTGTGCTCAATTAGTCATGGAAAACCATTTGTGCAAGAAGTTTCGCTTCGGCTGAACATCAAAGACATGAGCTGGAAACAATCTTCATTGATAATAATTTCTAAAACGGTCTCGAACATTAAACTGAATCCGAACAAAGTGTTGGACATAAAATATTAATCATAAGAATGAAATGAACAAATCTTATGATAATCTTGGTTTGAATTCACCATAATTATATTATTAATTATCGCAGATATCTGCAAAATTGAGTAAGATCAGAAGAATGAACAACATTGTTTCTTATCAAAGATATAATAAAATTGTAAAAAGGAAAAAATGAAAATGATTTAAAAAACAAATATAATAATATTAATGAATTAACAAGCGGATATTTAGCCGTGGTTCTATTAACTTAATATTTGTCATTTTATAAACTGCTTTGAGTAAGAATCTGCTCTTGTACACGAAATTAAATTTTAATTTTTGATTAGTACATTTTTGTTAAAATCTATCATCTCCATGACACAAACATTGTCAAAATTTTACTAAACAATAATGTTTTTCGAATTATCAAGTATGAATCTTGTAGCAAAATAGCTGAGGTAATATCCTCGATAATCATTATAACCATCAAAAACACAACAAAATGAAATAGAAAAAGGGACGGTCACGTTGGGAATACGGAACGTAAAACTAAAATTTTCATATAGCTTTTGGACCAGATCATGAGGTAGTGTTCAGAGGTGCGATGTAAACAGTTTTTGTTACACAACAACCAATCTTCCAACCCATTATTTATGTGTGCAACTAAATTCATGTACGGGCATAAAGAAACGAAAAAGGCCTATTGCAAACATAGAAACACTGGTTTTACTGATAAAAAAAGTTGATGATGATGATGACGCCAATTTTCTGCGTGAGAAATCACACATCTCACAGGAAACATTTTTTATCATATCATTTATGTCAGGTAGTTCTATTAAGTGAATAGAAAATATCAGGGTTAGATTAAAAGATCTATCAAACCAAAAACATTAAATTTAAATTTAAGTTAAGGAAATTACCGGAAAAAACTGTTTCCTTAAGAAATTAAGGACAATTTCACAACTCACTGGATCCTTGCTCGAGTTGAGTCCAAAAAAACTTAAAGACTGTTTCCTTTTATAGACAAATTTCACACTAGTTGAATTCAGCTTTACAAACTACAAAGAGACTGTTTCTTTACATCACAAACTAAAGATTAAATAAGGATCTATTGCTTACTTACGAGAAATAGGTATTGCCAGACATTAATGATAGCCGTTAACTTGCAGCTGCTTGCACAACTTAATTTCTGTAAACCTGCAAAGTTTTATGTAACCTGTCACGCAATATTTTCTAAATGCTTAAATCCAATTCTTATTATATTTATCTTTTTACAGCTGCGTATGGTCATTTTCCAGGACTACTTAATGCTGCAGAATTGGCCCGTGCTGGACAAAAGAGAAAAAGGCGCCATAGAACTATATTTACTGAAGAACAATTAGAAGAACTTGAAGCCACGTTTAATAAAACTCATTATCCCTGATGTAATGCTTAGAGAAGAACTAGCAATGAAAATAGACTTAAAGGAAGAACGCGTAGAGGTAAATACTTAAGCTCTAAATAACATGTTTTAATACTTCTCACAAGACTGCTTTCTGCCGAGACGTTTTTTGGCATACAGAACATGTTAAAGTTATAAGTCTGTCAAAAATTAATGAACATATTAATCTACATAACGAATAATTAAAATGTTAAATGAAAAAATAATTCTCAGATATTGACCAGATTAACCAGGTTAACCAGATATGCACTATAGATTCATTCGAAAATCATTTTACAATATGCATATCTATTATTGACGGTCAAATACGCTTTATTGCACGCTAAAACATTTATCAAATACATGTATTTCAAATAGGCTTTGTTCTTGTTTTGTTAAAGCAATGCTGTTTGGATCTTGTAGCCTCTGAATGCCTTTACATATCGGGCTTTATTTAGTATCATCAATATCTTTATAACACTTAAATAAAAAAATAGTTGCTTTTTGGTATTAATATTCATTTATGCTTTGTTTAAATAAGGAAAACCCATATTTTTTTCTAGTTGTCTTCTACCTTTAAAATTATCGTTTCAATTCGAGAAAAACAAGGGTATATGACAATTCGATAATTTAAAAAAAGGTATATGATATAGTCAAAAATTGAATTTTTAATTCTACATTTAATTCTTTTACGTTTCTTAGTTTGATTAAAAAAAACCGTTTCAGGAGAATCTCTGGCTTCATATGGCTTAGTTAAAATTATTTATGTTGATAAATGTTTATAGATTGAAGGCCCTTTTTTCTGAGGCTTTGTTTATCCTATATCAAACACACAAAAAATCAATATAGGAATTCAAGCACTATTAATTCACCATCAAACACTTTTAACTACAAACTGAAATCTTTGACGATAATCTGATAAGTGTTGAGTTTTATATACTAAGTTTCACTCCTGAATAATCAGTGTTTTTGTTACAAATCTTGATAATCGCAAAAGCACTTATTATCGTTCAAAGCATTTTTATATTTATCTAAACATTTGTGTCAAATGTATTTAATATATGTATCCTGAATGATGCGGTAGAATATAAACATGTTAAAATACAAACAGAAAGAGTCTCCATTTATCTCTAGAATCGATAAGATTGTTAAAATCATTTGAAGCAAATCACAGTTTTTCTGAATCAACGATCCATGATACACTAAAGTACAATTCATTTTGCTCTAAGTTTGCACCAGTTCTTTTTTAATTGAAATCAAGCAGCTTTAATAACCGCAATTATAACAATACCAACATCCAAAATGGCGGCACACCCCCATACATCAGACGAAAAACGTTCCAAGATCAAACGACAGCGAACGCGGAATCTTCATCAGATAAAGGCTAAAATCAGAGAAAGATTGGACGCCTTTCCGTGGTATACTTTTTAAAATTTTTCATCAGGATGTAAGGCTTTGTCATTATAATATCTATAATTTAGAGGGACAATAAAGGGAAGCCTCATTTTTATTTCATCTTCAAAGAAAACAACTACCTTAATTACAAAAGAGTTCCAACCATAAATGTCTTGCAAATGTTTTTATCGAATGAGATTATTAATGATTTAGTTAAAGGATGTTTGTGAAAAAACAGATTCTGTGTTTAACTCGTTAAGTTTTTTACCGATAGTCTTTTTGTCATTGGCGAACAGTTGTTTTTGATAGACATTTAAGATATTAAAAATATACACGTAAATATGTTTAGTTCATATTTCATAATTATAAAATAATAAAGATAAAAACCGAAATCATCCTTTAAGTTTTATTTGAAGTTTCCGGATATGATCGGATATATAAACACAATTGGCTTGATTTAAATTGATGTCTACATTTGATAAATTCGCCGCCACACGCTAACACAACAAAATAGTAAATAGATTCACAGTAATATAATTACAATGAACCAATCAAGGCTTTATACTTTTTACCAACTACTTGATAGTGGTTTTAATAGAATATATATTGATAAAATGAGAATTTACCACCGATATATTTTATGGAAGATCACGCAAGTTGGATAATAATCCGAAACATTCCTTCCATGGATATGCAAAAATACATTCAGGCCACTTTTGTTTGTTTTAAACATGATTTAACGCATATTTTATGGACAAAACCCTAATAACAGGCAAGTCGGCTGACGTTCCTAAAATCTCCATATAAAAAACACAAGCAAACACAATTAGACGAAAGTGTTTGTTTTTAAGATGAATTAACGTAATTTGTTTTGGAGAACTAAAAGCGTTTATTCATAATAGGATCATTTGAATTCACTTTTATAGAAATATTTCATAAAGAACACGAGTCTCAAATGATATTAATGATGTTATGTTCAAGCGAAGCCTTTGAATTATACAATGCAGCGTGATAGGAGCCCGCTAGGAGTCGGGCTTATGTCGTTTATAAATGTAGCGATAAGAATCTAAAAGCCAAACTACAAATGCGGGAACTTGCGTGTTGTGCCGGAGTGCGTTTGATGAAGGGCCCCAAATGAACGTAGTAAATATAATTTAGGAATAAGGATACATGAAAAATCTGCATAATATAGTAGATTTAGATTAAAAAACGGCGAAAAGTCGAGATATCTATGAAAACATATCTTTTAATCGCGGAATGCACGCAATACGTAATTGTATTACAAACTACGGCATTATATATTAATTACACCTCAGGGTTATGTGTTCAAATACATTACCCGTGATACCTCAGCGCGTGGAAGGGTTGTATTTGGTCTTGAGTGAATATCAGTGGTTGTTACATAATGGTATTGATTTTTATGTCTATTGCAGGTTTGGTTTAAAAACAGACGAGCAAAATGGAGGAAAACAAAACGAGAAGAAGAAGCTGCAAAAAGAGCAATTGACTGCGCAACGTCCGTTAAAAGTGACAAGGAAATAAAAAGTAGTCCAAGTTCTGAAAATCACAATAGACTACCATTGGGTTCAAATGAAAATGACCTTTCTAGAGACAGTGATAGTTTTTCCGAAAGAAGTACAGATTCTCCAAAAATTGATGTTCTTGGAGAGAAGGACCCAATTTCTGATGACGAATTATCATTCAACGGAAGTAGACTGTCTTCATCAAGTCCAATTCCCGGATCTAGTCAATTTACAGATAGTGCTTCCTGAAGATAAATCAGACATTAGAAATAGTTTATTCTTATCAAGCGCGCACGCTCTAAATGCGATCTAAAACTTTTAATGCCTTCCAGGTGGTGACTTTGAGGCATTTGACGTTTCCGGTTGGTATCGAAAAGTAAAGATGATCAGCAACAAATTCTTTAACTTTGTTATCGATTTTCACAAAATTATCAGACCGGCTTTTATCTATTATGTGCTTTTATTTTGGTAATCAGAGTTAATCTATTTGATGATGTAAGATAGACGTTTAGCGTAACAATAACATGGTTAAAGAAACATAAAACAAATCGAAGTTCGAGATCATGAAGACAAAGTCATCTCATTGAGTTTTATTTGTGGCTAATTATATTAAGAATTTAGCTTGAGGAAAATACAGACATATTTTGTGAGATTTAACTGCATAAAAATCACGAGTATTTGTGTAACATGTTAAATGTAAAATAACAAAGCTAATGTTGATTTATTCTCATGAGGTTACGGTGTTCTAACGTTATCATCGAGCCGGTCTCGTATATTGATCTTCTGACGACATGAAGGAGCAAAATGCATGCTCATTGTTCAGAGAAAATCATTGACATTGCTCGAGGCGTCTTGTTTTTGATATTAATGTTTATGATTATTGTCATCCAGATTTGTTTTCAGACAAAAGTCTTGATTAAGGTCTTGTACCGTAACCAGTTAGTCAGTCCGTCAGTAAGTCCGTCAGTGGTAAATTATTCGTTTATTTTTATGTTGTAATATTTATAATTTTATGTAAATAGTTGGTATTTATACTATCTATATATGTCGGATCAAACTATGATGATTGTGATGACGTCAAATAAAGTGGTGAAAATAATTGGCTTAAATCGGTTTCTGTCATATTTTAAATTAAAATATAGCAAACAAATTGCAACTGAATAACATGTACTTGACATTCCATGGTCGTTTACTTGATACCAATTCTGTAATAATATGTACTTGTACTTCACAACACATTCTGCAATAATATAAACATTTACCCTTTACCAATTCAAAATTGGTATGTTGTAGTACTTGACAACATAGCTGAAAATATGTACTAGTACTTGACAACACATTCTTCAATAATATGTACTTGTACATGACAACACATTCCAGGATAATATGTACTTGTATTTGACGACACATTTAACAATAATATGTGCTTGCACTTGGAAACACATTCCGCAATAATAAGTACATGTACTTGATACCACACTGCAATAATATGTACTTGTACTTGACACATTTCACAATAATATGTACTTGTACATGACGACACATTTCACAATAATATGTACTTGTACCTGACGACACATTCCAGGATAATATGTACTTGTATTTGACGACACATTTAACAATAATATGTGCTTGCACTTGAAAACACATTCCGCAATAATAATTACATGTACTTGATACCACACTGCAATAATATGTACTTGTACTTGACACATTTCACAATAATATGTACTTGTACATGACGACATATTTCACAATATGTACATGTATTGGCAACACATTCCGCAAAAATATGTACATGTACTCGACAACACATTTCACAATAATATGTACCTGTATTGCAAACACATTCCGAAATTATATGTACATGTACTTGAAACCACATTGCAAAAATATGTACATGTACTTGAAACCACATTGCAAAAATATGTACTTGTACATAACGCATTCTGCAATAATATAAACCCGTACCTTGTACAAATTCCACAATAGTATGTTCAAGTACTTGACAACATACCTGAAAATATGTACTAGTGCATGTCAACACAATCTTCAATAATGACATGTTCCACTATAATTTGTACCTGAACATAGCAACACATTTCACAAAAATAAGTGCTTGAAAACACACAAACACACACAAAAAAAACAACAAAACAATATTATATGTTTGTCGTTGACAACACATACCCAATAATATACTTGTGCGTGTGTCAACATATTCTCCAAAAGAGCATGTATTCGACAGCCTATTGAGCAATAAATATTTACTGGTACAATATAATTGTACCTGTACAAAAAATATGTACTTGTACAAGGCAACATATACTGACTTTGATCATACACTAAAATATGATGAAATGATAAAGATTGGGATGGTTCAAGTACTTTTGTTAGCTACTAACCTTTTCTTGTCTGAGGTGTCCTCAAAACGCACAACAAATTCAGAGGATAAGAGGCGACACATGATGGATTCAACGAGAGGAATAACCGATTTCCTTGAAGACACGAGACCTTGTTGTGTAGCACTGTCAAGGACAGGTGCGTGTTGTTAAAAATTTAAAAGCAATACAAAATAGTGTCATTGTAATTATATTCAATCAATATCCTGCATTCTGTCGTGGTATAAACTAAATTCTAGAACTGCAAGCACAGGCACATTTCGTATTCAATGTAAAGATTTATGAATAGTATGACCGGTAGTCGTCGATAAACGAAATAACATAACCGCCTTCCTTGCATTACGGCCAATGGTCCCTTGATGAAAATATCCAGATGGTACTATCAAAAACCCTCGACAGATTTGATGAGATGAGATTGGATTTATGTTCTTGTACGGCAGAGAAAACCGAAGTGCCCGAGAAAAATAACCGACTTTCGGCAAGCGAACTGACAAACTATCTCACACAAGGCTCTGACCGAGTGGGATTCTAACCTACGCCGTAAGAGGCACTGAAGGCTACCTTCTAGTGATATTTTGGATTGATTGATTAATTGGGATTTTACGTCCCAGACAAGAATTTTTCACTTATATCGAGACGTCACCAAGTATTTGTGAAGTGGCAGAAATTTTTATATTTGCAGTGTGCTTAGGGCAATGTGCAGGGAAGGTTCTTTAACGTGCCACGACTACCGTGACACGGGACATCGGTTTTAAGGTCTCATTTAAGAACCTCATATTTTAGAAGCATTTCACCTAAAATATATTGATATACCAATCATTTAGTTAACAAATACATGTTTTATCAAAATATTGTATATACAAACTCAACTATGTGTAATAAAGACGTTCTGATAAATGTTCGATTTTCTTACATATTCAGACACTTTATATGTAACTGAAAAATGCTCGGTAATCATGATTTTTTTTATTTTGAATACAAAAATATGTTTAATTTTAAAGTAAACAAAGAATAATTTTGGTTTTAGCTTTACCGGTCTTGATACATTTATGTATTTTGGTATTGCAAAATGTCGATCATTTTGGATTAATATATACATGTATGATTGGTATTACCATGTACTAGTTATCAATTTTTTTTTTTTTTTTTGAAATGATACAATGTTACGAAATGTGCTTAAACAAAAATTTACTATACATATAATAAAATAAAAATATGTAATGGAACAGAACCAAAAGTTACTGCAAATGGAAACAGAAGATTTGATCACATGATAAATTTAGCGTCTTTGTAGGTTTTCTGTTTCTTTGGCAGGCTGACCAATTCGACGGAAATTTCTATTTTCGACGAAAATGTACCGCTCAAACGGAAAACGTATGAAAAATATAAAAATACCAAAAAAAAAAAAAAATCCAAAATTCAAAGGAATTTTGCCATTTTTTACTATAATGATATAGCAGAAAAGGTAATGCTGCTAGTTAGAAAATAATATACATAAGAATCAGTGTCGGGCGTTAAAATGAACCAATGTGGTGATATCACGCGTTAAAAATGAAGCTATCCGGAAAAAATTATTGAAGTGATTAGTCAGCCTGCTTTAACTTTTTTGTCAACAATAGGATTCAGGACAATATGGAAATCCACATAATTTGAACATTTTTTTAAATTAAAAAACCAAATCTTAAGAGCAGCTGTGAAAATGAACCATTTGTTAGTGTAGCACAATAAAGGTTCTTTAAAGTATACTTGCGATGTTTTGCCAAAATGCAGGATTACATGTGTGTCCGTGACTGCACGAATTAATTTTCAATAGTTATAATTGTAAAATTATAAGAGGTGTATCATTTTTCGAGTCTCTCTTCTGCAAATTGAACAAATCATAATCGTAAACTAGGAACGATAACGCACGTGATAAAAACCAAAGTTGATTCACCTTACCAGACAATACTAGTGTTATTTATGTACTTTTTATGTGAACTAAAATAGCCGAGTTAAAGTGCAAAGTTGTGTATAAGATTTGATGTATGTTAGATGAAAGCTGCTCATTAACAAACAACCTGATAATCATTAATTTACATCGTACAAACATTCACCTTATTGTCATCTAGTTGGATTTATATACAAAGATTTAAACATTATCCAAAGATTTATAGTATTAAAAGATCTAGTATCGCTGATCAAGTGTTGGTTTTATAGTGCGATTCGCAATTTTCAATTAAGAACACATAAAATTGCAAATGTTGACAAAAATTCACACAATTTAAAATTTACGTGACTAAGTTTTCAATTCTTTTTTGTTATTTAGAGTTTCCTTGTTTCACACAAAATGCAATTATCTTGACACGTGCATTTTGGCGAATTATCAGATTCTCCGATTTTTTTTTTTTTTTTTTTTTTTTTTTTTTTTTGACAAGGTTTATATTTAAAAAACCCATGACGTCACAATGCTTTAAAGAAGTTGTACTAGGGGTTTTTTAAAAGGCGAACCTAAGAAATTTTGTCTTCTTTACATTTCCAGGGTAGCTTTGGTTACAACTTTTCTTACAAATCCCATACTTGATCCTAATACATGTTCTACATATATTTCACGGTGGCTGAATATATGGACATCTTAAAAAAAGATTGTTGGGTCTGTAATAAAATAAGGTGATTTTTTCCCGTTTACAATGGTTTTTCAAAGGTTACCAAACGTGTTTGGTAAGTCAATGCTTACAGTGAACCTGTTTTTTATATTTATTTTAGAGGCATTACACCACAAAGAAATAGACATTTTATTTGGCCAGTATAAACCTATATCTCTTGTCCTTAAAGCGTTTTCGTTTTATTTATAGTTGATCTTAAGGTATTCAGGAAAAGCCTAAAACATGAATAAGTAATTACTGTGATACATTTTTTTCAGAACCTTTTTGTCTAATGCAATGTTGATAAACAAATGTCCTATTTTCCACCAAATTTTTCGGTGTTTGTTGGACATAGAAAATGCACTTTCAAAAATTATTCATACAACACAAAAATTCCGTATTTTTGTGAAATATTAAAAAGAATAAAAATTCTTGGATTGTCTTTTTTCTACCAAAGTTGGACTGACCTTGTTTCAGAACAAACAGAACTAATAAAAATTTGTGAATTGTTTGTATTAAGATGTTGTAACCGTTTTTTGATAAAAAAAACTTAATTCTTTGATTATTTTAAATCTACATTTAAAAAAAAAAGTAAAAAAACATAAAACTAAAAACAATGTTTTAGGTTTTTAAAATTAATTATAATTATAATAGTGTCATGTGCGGATTTTGAATTTTTATTAAAAATCAGAACATATTGTTTGTTTATTTACTGTATCATTGAGAACAAACAGTTTTATTACACTCATCAAAACAAAATCGAATTGTTTACTCCATCTTACAAACTTAATTGAAATGCTATCAATAGTCACAGCTTTATCTAAGACGGATCACATTCTACATTTATAATGTTCTTTTAAATATACAACATAACTTTGTTTTTGTAATGATGTTGTTGATAATGCAGATATTGACGTCGAAGATTATCACAACTTAAACTGGAAAGTTTAAGATTTTCTCTTAAAACAATACTAGGGGCGTCTAGTTGTCTTTGCAAGATTGTGTATTGAATATTTCATTGTAACAGAATAGATCTCCAATCAAACTAAAGGTAGTAAGCTATTTCTTGGTTCCCTTGAATATAAAAATAAATACCTTAAAACTTTTCATTAATGATTTGTTGATTGAATAAAAACAAGTTTGCGTTTTCATATTCAACAGAAAAAGGCTATATGCTGTAGATACTTTCTGTAATATTATGGTTTGTAATTGGTGATGTTTTGCAATACATTGCTAGAATCTATATTGAACGCTCATATAAAATGATAAATTTTTATTAAATGGGGTTTTACGCCCCATTCAAGAATATTGAACTTATATCAATAAGTCACTAGTTATATGTGAAGTGGCAGAAATTTTACCTTTGAAGTACGCTTAGGGCAGTGTGCATGGATGGTTCTCTAGCGTACCGCGTTTGTCGTGACACCGGGCATCGATTTTTTAGGTCTCCTCAGAAGGGCATTGTGACTTTCATTTCTAAATGCCGAGTGTTTGGCGAAAGAATAGACGTTACCATTTTTCAAGTCTTGCTCAGACCCAGACCTCCCACATACAAAGCGAGCACTCTACCAACTGAGCTACCGTAGTCGTCATATAAAAGGAGCGGGGATGTATCATATATAAGAGATGTATAATTATTTCCTCAAACACTATCAGCAATGACTAAAAATTTATCTAAAATTAAAAAAATCTATGAATTAAAATATTTTTACGATGGTTAGGGAAATACCGATATTTTATTATCATCAAAGACTTCGAGGTCTTCTCCGTGTAAAATGATTAATAATTATATTACCAGTAATTAATAATAGTAGTTGCACCTTATCTATACGTTAAATTGATTAATTCATGCGATAATTCTATTGATCTCAACATAAATATTGAGATATCATAACCAATTTTAATATCAAAACTTCATAAATCATTTAGCTAACAAACAGACCAAAGCCATGAGACTCACATAAAAGCTGTAAATGTATGTAGCTCAATAGATTTTGTATAAATCAAACCAATATTACCTGATATTTAGAAGGTTTATAAGTAATCAACTGATTGTGGTAGAATAGTGTGCAGTTATATTACTTTTTATACAAAAGTTATGATCGAAGAATGCAATTACTACGGTTGGTGTATCAAAGAAAATGTGTGTATCGTTCAAACATAAATATAAAGACAGAAGGAACATGAATTTTAATCTTACTGACGGATTTGTTTGATTGTGAAAGGACATTATCAATGGTATTGTCGCAAATGGATTTTAAGCAAAAAAAAAAAATAAAAAATAAAAAAATAAAAAAATAAAGAGGAAAAAGTTTTACTGGAAATTGATATATTGCTTCCAACATCTTCAGGTTTAATATACATGTACTAGTACAGTATGCAAACTGTCTAAAACTACATAAAACTCTATCTTTTTTTTAAAACTATGACTTAAGGCTGGTTAGCGTAATCGTCTTTTAGTTCCATTGTGGTTTTGGTTCTGTGTCTATTTTGACAACTCTTGGGTTTTTTTTTTTTTTTTTTTTTTTTTTTTTTTTTTTGTAAAGAGTACAAAAATGTTGGTTTATGCGTAACCAAGACCAATGTCACATCAAGTCAACAAAAAGAAACGAAGGTGCTAAATGGACATTTTATGTATTGATACCAGTAGAATACATTATATATTTAGGTTTGAATTACAATGTAATACAGGCGTGTGTGTGTGTGTGTGTGTGTGTGTGTGTGGAGGGGGGTTTAAAGGTAAGGTACATTTATATGTACAAGAAATTGATAATTAAAGGACTTTTTTTATTTAGGACCCCAGCTTTTTTTACTGAAATATATGGCCGAAATATTATTTTGTCCGAAGAAAAATTCCTACGGTAGAGCAATACTTTTTTCGCTATGGCAATACACACCTACACTTATTTAGTTGATTTTCTCTTTTCTGTCTCCTATTTAACGACATTAGTATTAAGTTGTAGAATGTGGTAGGCATGTTGCATTATTGCTTAATTGGGCAATTCTAATGAGTTGTTATTGTTTTAGTAACCAATTGGTACCGAGCACATGTGGCCCACCTGTGACCACACAAGCATATGGGGTTTGGAGACAGGTTAAAATATAATATATTGAAGGCGCCATATTTGTAATTAGTAGCTTTGACTTTTGTCAAATACCTTTTACTCGACTGTTGTAACTTGTATTGATGTAAGATATAAATTACAGATATGGAGATGGGTTAATATCAACATCTGACTTGTTTCCAAATCCTATGTAACAGTTATATATGTTTATTTATTAACTTGTTAATTTATTTTTATTGAATATTGAATAAAATATTGTTTAAACTAATGTAAGATGAATTTGAAAATTTATTATACGTTTAGTTTTGTTTTATAATTCTATTAAAAATTCTACATTCGACATTGCTTAGTTGCTTAATATAATATATGTACAGTCTTTTTTATATCTTTGCACTTTACTAAAGCATATAATGTACATCATTTCTAATATCTAGTATTTTGAGTTTGTTTTTCCACACACTGGTATTATCATAGCGACTTTTAGGTAGCTTAAATGATCAACAAACAGACAAACAGTTAATATTAATAATGGCCAAAAGCTTTTGTAGTTCAAGTGTATCGACGCATTACACCCAAATCGTAAAATAAACAGATTATTACATATGTTAAAACCTGATTTCTACTTTATTGTGTCAATTATTATTCAAAATACCAACTAAAAGATTGTTTTATTTAGAGATAAATCTAAATTTTGGCGATTTAAATCCAAGTTAATGCATTTAGCATTTATAAAATAAGTATTAAGCCGAATTTCAAAGATTTTAAGTTAAGAACCTTCGTGTAGGCTGATTTTAAACAATTAATTTTTAAATTGTTGAAAGTTGGAGAAATAAATATTTTGAATAAAATTGGGCTAAGCAACCTTAAGAAGCAAACTTTAAAGATTAATTCTATTGAACATAAATAAGTTTTGAAGTTCAAATCTCAAAAGTGATGCCCTATATCTTTTTAATATCTGAAATGTTTGGTTAAAAGATTCCAAGATTTTAAAATTTTCCAATCATAAGTAGCTTAGATTTAGCTTCCATGGGGATATATAGCTGTTAATAAAATATATATTTGAAGAGAAATATTTACATTTACAACTTACCTTTTCAAAATTTAATACAAAATTGAAACGTTAACACTTTGAATTTAAATTGCAAAGAAAGATAATTCTAAATGTCAAGTACATGTCAAGTGGGTATGATTTTGATAAAGGTACGTCTCTTAATAAAGTTTTTTTTCCAGAAAGCAGAAATAATTTTAAAAAAGATAAATAACTTAAACAAAAAATAATTAGAAAAGTTGTTTCTGAAAGACTTAATGTTAAGTTAATATTACGCAATTTTCAAATATGATATAATAATCATAATTACATGCAATGTAGTCAAAATTTCCTCTGACCCTTCCACTCTTTATGCCTGACGGCTGTGTAGAGTCAATGAATTCTTTATAAAAAAAAACCCGGGATTTTCCGATACCAACTGGTGTTTGAAGGGGCGTCACCTCATTTCGCTTCGGACTGGAAATATAATTTAAACTGTAGAAAAATTACTAATTTGTCTTCCAAGATATTTTTATATTTTAAGAAATCTTCGCCATTGTTTGAGAATTTGAATCTATTTATTCGTTGTTGATGTTTGCGACCTCTTCTTTCATTTTCAAAACAAGATCACGAGAACTCACAAAACTATCATTTCTAAATATTTTGGAAGAAAATTCATTCACCTATCAATCGAGGTTTGTAATTTTTCAACAGTTCCAATAATATTATCACTCTGAAGCAAACTGAGGCGACGCCCTTTCCGGCCGACACCCGGTTTTTGATATAGAAATAGTTCTAACCCTACACACAGACGTGAGGCATAAAGTGTTTTGGGGTTAGAGGAAATTCGGATTACAGTGCATTGTAACTGCGTCAATATATAAACTAAATGAAATTAAACGACGTTAATGTGCGATTTTTTGCCACCTGCCAGATTCCACCGGAAGTCGTTGGTTACTGGTTATAAGTTAACTCGGTAGTTTTATTTGTCTATCTTTGTTTAAAGTCAAATAAGTTTGTAGTTTAAACTTGTTCCAACAGATAAAAGATAAGTTTCACCTTTTGAAGAAGAGTTACATTTTTCATACCAACTTTGCATAAATTTGAAAATTTATTTTTGTTTTATACATTTAGTGAACCAAATACTATTGGGAAATGATTGTGTTAACCATATATTATATTTTTCATATTTTTCAAATACTGACTTTATATACTACATTCAAAGTCTAAATACATTAAGTTATTCAAGATAAAACTAAGTTTTTCTTGTTTTTTCAACAATTAATTTCCACCAATATTTCAAAACATTCTAGTTTTATAAATAGAAATAAGTGAAGTTGTACACAGTTCCCCATAAACAATATAATTTGGTGTGGATTTAAGATTTTAATAATTTATTTACAATACTAAAGATACACTTCTTCAATAATATCAATATTTTTTAAATCCCCATAATTCGCAACCATATAGCAAAATAGGTACAACTGTCCTATTAAACATTTCTAAATGAAAATCAATAAATAAAATGAAGTGTCGAAATTTTTTCAATACAGCATACATTGCTTTGGTTGCCATGTTAGCTAAATATTTTCTGGTTCTTAAAAATACATCATTTTTTGAAAAAAATAAAACCAAAGTATTTATACTCATTAATAATATCTAAAACATTATTTTCATATGTAATTAAATACAATAATTTGTGATAGTTTTCGTTTTGAAAATACAACAATTTTTGTTTCGTCAACATTTAATGTAAGTTTCTACTCTTTTCAGTATAATGGAAATTATTTAATTCGTTCTGTAAGTCGTCAAGTGATTCGGACATCAAAATCGCATCATCTGCATATAAAAAAATTAAAAAATCTCATATACACATCAAGTTTATTCTCAACACCACAAGTAATTGTAGGAAGACCTGAGGCATTATTTGATAATAAAAATGATTTTAAGTCGTTTAAATACAAAGCAAGTAATGCAGGAGAAAAATTCTCACCTTGTCTTACACCACTTTTACATGGAAAATTGAACATTCATTGTATCTCAAAATTTCCATTAAATTATGTAAAACAAAGATGTTATGAATAGTTGAGTATTGTTTTTTGAACTCAGTTTGGTTTTCGCATAATATGTCATAGCTTTCAACAAAAAAGTTCAATCTGTTACATCATTTTGATTTAAATAATTTACCTACACAATTCAGTATATTATTGGCCTCCAATTTTCTAGAATACCTTTGTCCCCTTTATTCTTATCTCGATTTAATTCAATTCGATATTCTTTTAAATGGGTAAAATGTTGACTGCTAATCAAAAATCTTGAAAAAGCATTTAGTTAACCAATTAATATTGGGAAATGATTGTGTTAACCATATATTATATGATCAACATTTTTCAAAAACTGACTTTATATACATACGCTTTTTATTTCTCAAACATTTACAAAGTAAAAGAGTCTCTCTTGAGTATGCAAGTGTAATATAATAAAAACCAAGGTGTAAGAAGCTTGATAAATTCAAGCAACGATTAACACAAATTTAAAATATCATTAAAATTCAATGTATCACCAAAATTTTATTATCAAAACTTTGATAAAAAATCAATACATCATCAAATTGTCATTAATATTCATCAATATTTTTTTATCGATCGATTTAAAATAATGTTTGCTAACTCCATGGAATTCAATTCATTTTCAACAATAATTGGATTTCAAATTTGAACTTATGATCAACTGGTCCATAAATTATACAGGTTTTTAATAACTTTAATGTATACATTCACTCTACAGACGGTCTTACAAATTTCGATGACTCAAACGAATATAATTTGGGATGAATAAACAAGTAAAATATCCACATGTTGAATAAGATGCGAATGAATACCGCTTACTTAAAATATTGAAATAAAAAGATTAAAAATATTAAAATTATAAAATAAAACACATAAAGCTTTGAGTTTAACAGTACTTAAAGTTTTTAATAAGATAAAAATAATTAATGGTTGCGCCAGATGAGGTTAAATCTGAGAAGTATCTAGGTGTTACTTTCGGTTTATCGCATAATAATTACATACAGTGTTTGTATTTATGACTTGTTTACATGATGTTTATTGCTTGTTTACATGATGTTTATTGCTTTTTACATGTTGTGATTTATATCATTCTTTGTTAATCTTTATTCTACTCTAAAATTTATAAACTTTTACATTTATTGTTTTAACAGATGTTTATCTTCTGAGCAAGTTTAGCGACATCAACAGTACTCAGGTATCATGATACCTTGTATATGTTCTTCTTGTGGTGTATAATGCTCCTTCGTTCTACCATGCTCCTAAATAACATTAAACCAATAACAGACAAGGTATCGAAAGAATAATCACAGCAATAGCCAAAACCATTGGGACTAAAGAAACCTTTTTTTGTTTTACATGCAATGACCTTTTCAGTGTCGCGCTTACGTGCGCATGCGCGTTGTAATTATATTTAGTTTTTGCAAAGCAGTGAAAGTTACAGCACTGTAAATGTCATGTTTATTCAGTTCAATAATCAAAAAATATACTATTTAGCAAAATTTTCAGCCGTCTTAATTTTGGAAATTTATGTAAAACTAAGGTTTGTTCCCTCATGCAATGCATTCCTTAGCTGGATTTTGATTCATATAATTTTGGAATTTTAGATTCACAAATTTTCAACTGCTTGGCTTATCTTTTTTTAACCATCAAACTTTGGCTCCAAAGGTCACTGACGAGGAATGATTTTCCGAAATGTGCACATATGGCACATCAAAATTTAACAGGTATTTGTATTATATTTTTCCTAATTTTATTGCATCATTGTATTGTACTTCTATAATTAGTGTGTCCGCCCTTAGTTTGTAAATTGACAGTTTTTCATCGAATTAGTTTTCTTGTCATTTTTATTACATTACCATTGAGTGGTACAAAACTGAATAGGTTCAACTGCCACAAACCTGATTGAGTTGCTGCATAATTAGTAACAGTAATAAGTTCTTGCTGTAAAGTAGTCTCTGCTATTGGTGATGGTAGTAAAATGCTGTTAAAGGTGATAGCGACCGTCGAGATTTTCTCGTTTTAAATTTAGGTAAGGACTTTTGTAAATGGTACTTTATGTGAGTTATCTCCCTTAAATGACAACAAAATCACTAGATTAACAATTAAACCCAATGTTTTGTTCAAGTCAAAAGATTCGTGATTTTAGCGTAGTAAAATACAGTTCGTATTATAAACGTGTAAACGTGTCGTTCAAGTCGCACCATGATAGCAGAATATACTATTCATTGACGTATTCTAAACAATTTATCGCTGTATTGCAAAATAAAGCATTATTAAAGGAGTATTCCAGAAAATAAATAAATAAATAAATAAATAAATAAATAAATAAATAAATAAATAAATAAATAAATAATGCATATAAACAAACCCCAAAACAGAAAATGTTTTTGTGGTAACCCTCCTCATGCCCCCGCCCCTGTCTTTTGCGCCAAAACAGGGAATTGAGCAAACAATTTGTGTTTCATGTGTTAAAAACTATAATGAAGTCATATCTTTTTGTGTTACCGATACTGATTTAAGATTTGTTGAAGATGCCAATCAAACACCAATAATTAATTACCATAGATACTAGTAGCTAACTATAGCTTTCAAGACTTTATTTTGGTACAATAAACTTATACGTAAATTTATTATTTGTTTTATATTGTGTCAACTAGTATAATGATTCTGTAGGTAAGCAGATCTTTACTATACAGCCCAATGGTTCAAAGCTTAATTGGTTTGATTAATGATAAGGAATTTGATATTGTAGAAGACCATTGGTTAAAAGTGAGCAGTATGGTTTAACACTCTGAATGAACTATTACCATATGGTTTTGACAGTTTTGTGTGTCCATACAAACTGTCTGTATATACTTCTAATTATACGTTTTAAATTTGCCAATGTGGCCAAACTAGATACGATCGCAAATTGAAACTTTCAACCAAGTATTACATTATATTTTGTAACTTACCGAGTCAGTTTAGTTTTGATTGAAATGAAAGGTCAAATATTTTTTTAATCAAATATTCAAGTAAATTTTCTTTTGGACTATTCTCAATCTGTAAGTTTATTTATCGATTAGAATTGTGTTAAAGACCCAAACGAAATCTGTGTAAATTTCAGATGTAATAGATTACGTGGATAATTTTCTTTCCTTAAAAATGTCTATCCCTTCTTATCAAACATTTTTGTTACTTCTTAGATATTAGATACCTGACAATACATGAAAAATGTGCTAAAATAAACTATCAACATCTCAAAAGCTGTTAATTAAGCATACAAGTTCCAAATCAAACGTTACAAATCTCTCTTGAGAACTATGTAATTCTATGTGTCAATGGAGCTCTCTCAACACAGCTGCCAAAGGCTATTCACTGAATGCCAAACCATTTCCTCTAATCAAGATTAGCAAATATTTAGATACACCGATGGTCAGTAAATCCCGTCACTTGGATAGTATTGGTTTTTCTTTAACGATCTTTAGGCCGATTCACAAGCAATATTGTAGAACTTAGGGGTATTATATGAATAAATGTATTACATTTATCCCCCAAGTAGACAAATAGTGGCCAAACATTGAATCCGTTTATTAAAATTTACTTTTCTGATTATAACTTCTATATATGATCAATAGCGTATTCTTCGGCTAAACCTCAATACCCAAACATAGTGACATAACTTTGGAGTTGAATTTCAACCCTAATGCGCTGGTAAATAAAAACCCTGTATAGAGTCTCTGGGAAACTTCTGTTTTATTCCAATAGATTATAATAAGTTCCTAATTCAGTAAGCGGTCAAAACTTTTAGACAGAAAAAGAGTTAATTGTGCGGATTATTGTGCTATTGTTATGAAGAACTTGCTGAAGGCTTACTTAAATCCTGTTGTAACAATGCATTTAATAAGTTACACTACCTAACAAGTCAATATTAGCTTTGCTTTAGCGTCCATTCTTTGATATTTTTGTTATAGTGTAAACAGTAATTATAAAAACCATCAATACGATTTGTAAATCGAGTGTTATGATGGTGAAAATAACCACT
>CM056595.1:13930566-14024490 GCA_029721355.1 Tegillarca granosa
TAGAGACCGCCCTCGTTCAGGACGTCCACGCGTAACGACACGTCAGCAAGACAACCATATCCGGCTTGTGCACCTCCGGAACCGTTTCCAAACTGCCAGTACTACTGCCCGGAGCATTCCTGGACTACGCCCAAGAACAGTACCGAATCGTTAACGGGAAAGACATATTCGCCCACGACGTCCGGCAATCTGTCCAATTCTACAACGACGTCATCGCACAGCTCGTCTTGCATGGTGCAGAACACATTTACGCTTCAATCGACGAGACTGGGCACAAATTATGTTCACCGATGAGTACAGATTTCACTTGGACAGCAGTGACGGACGCTCCAGAGTGTATCGGCGCATTGGAGAACGTTTCCATGACGCGTGTGTGGTGGAACGACGTTCGTTCGGTGGGGCAGTGCAATGGTTTGGGGTGGCATCACAGCGAATGACAGAACTCCTCTGGTAGTCATCGACGGGAATTTGACTGGTGTACGGTACCGTGATGAAATCCTACAGACCCATGTCATCCCATTCATTCAAGGACAGCAACGTAACGTCACTTTTCAGCATGATAATGTAAGACCACACGTCGCACGGGTTGCAATGGATTTTCTGGCACAGCATAACGTCATTGTGTTACCGTGGCCAGCCGTTTCACTCGACCTTTCTCCAATTGAACACGTATGGGATGAAATGGAACGCCGATTACATCATCTGCCCAATCAGCCTGTTACATTGCAAGGGTTGGCCCAAGCGTTAGACCAGATATGATACAACACCCCTCAAGCATTCTTTAAGCATTTAATCAACTCTATGAGGCGTCGCTGCCAGTCCTGTGTCAATGCTAATGGTGGTCACACACGATACTGATCTTGTGAACTGACTTTTACTATCTGCTATGTTTCTAGTCCCCTGCGTATGAAATAACAGTATCTGTAACCTTATCAATGACAAGAATTTGTAAAGAAATATCTAATAAACAAATACGGAATTATTCATTGCTTTGCATTTTCAAATTATTTTATAATCTCACATTTCAGTCATGCACAGTTACTTTTTTCCGCTAGTATATGTTCCAGCAATTAATATAGCTACTTATAAAATCCTGACATTAGATGTGTGGTGCAAATAATGACAAAATATTTTATTTACACACACACATACACACACACACACACACACACACATATATATATATATATATATATATATATATATATATATATATATATATATATAATCAAATTTACTAAGTCTTTATTTGAATTTTAAAAAATGCAAACTTTTACATATATTACATTTTCATTTCAAGGATAATTTTCAATTCATTATATATGAGAAATTTTAATTAGCATTAATTGAATAGTCTGATTTACTTTCTATTGAATTTTTAATACATTGAAACCAGATCAACTACTTGGTATGCAGCATCAGCATTTTAGCTGAAAATATGCAATTAATCTATCTCATTCAAATAGATTTAAAAGAAGAAAATGTTTTAATATTTAAACAAATAAATTCAACATTTTCCAGTGGGTAAAACGAATTTGATAAATATTTATTTATTTATAACATTATCCCGTTTGAATTCTGAAATAATAAATTTCACATTATCGTTATGCATGTTTTATGGTTAAATTCTTTGTAAATTGAGTCATATATTATTTGAAAGACACTTTTCACAAATAAAGTATAAAAGTTTTAATTAATTGATCAAAAGAACTAAGCAAAAGTCATCTCTCTCTCTCTCTCTCTCTCTCTCTCTCTCTCTCTCTCTCTCTCTCTCTCTCTCTCAGTATAAATCTTAATGATAAAATAATAAAGTATGACTGACGCATGTCTTGAAATTGTTATGTTTTTATGCAACACACACACACACACACACACACACACACACACACACACACACACACAGGTGTGAATACTTCTCAGATAATTTTCTTGTTTCTCATTTAAATCAACTCGACAAGTGCAATGATCATCATTGAAGGTCATTTGGCTTAATCCAGGCTCTTCCTTGCTGCTGGTCACAAAATTAGTGGCCGCTGACCGCGTTAAATGGGTGGCCGTGTAATATAGGTAAAATATGTAGTAAAATTCATCGGGCGGGGTGCAACCTGGCCGCTATCGGCAGGTGACAGTTAATTCCAGGTAACCGCTAAGGCAGTTTTTAATATATATATATATATATATATATATATATATATATATATATATATATATATATATATATATATATATATATATATATATATATATATATGTGTATGTATATTTTTTTAAAATTTATTTATTTATTGCACGGATACAATTACAATAATTGATCAAGGTAGTCTAATTAAACATAAAATGACGATCTAATTAAGCATTAAATGATGTTTGATGCTCTTATTACTCCAATTTTACTGTATTCTTGTGAAGTATGGGGATTTGAAAACGTCAATATAATTGAAAATGTACATTTAGATTTTTGTAGAAATATTTTAAAACTGAGAAGGTCTACCCCGAAATATATGATTTATGGAGAGCTGGGTAGATACCCATTGTATATGCAGATACATAAAAGAATGTACGGATTTTGGTGTAAATTAGTACAGCCATGTTGTGATAAATTATCATCATTTTTTTTATAAGATAATATGGTCTATGTATGACAAAGGTGAATTGAAATGTTTATGGTTGAAACATATATCTAAATGTTATGTCAATCAGGGTTAGGTTTTTTATGGTACAGACAGTTTAATGTTGATATATCTATGTATAAAAATACTTTTCATACTGTATTACGAGACAAGATTGGCTAGGTAACAAAAATTCATCAAAAGGTAAATTTTATTTTTCTTTCAAGTCAGAATTTAAATTAGAAAAATATCTTCTTAAATTAAATGTATCTAAAGCCCAAACAATGTGTAAACTGCGTACATCAAATTATAAGTTACCAGTTGAAACTGGAAGGTGGTTAAATGTTCACTGGGAAGAAAGATTTTGTCCGTATTGTCCACAGACACTTGGTGATGAATTTCATTATTTATTTATTTGTAGTAAATACTCGAGCATTCGAACCAAATATATACCAGATTATTATATAAAATATCCGTCATATGATAAATTATATAGATTGTTAAGTCTCTGTAATGTCAAATTATTATAAATATTTCCATGTTTATTCAAATTATATCAAAAGATTTGCATTGAAAATAATGTTATTATAACATAATTATATTATATAAATACAGATAGATTTTATTATGTTACTATAACTCATCATATATAGAATTCAATAAAACATTATGTTATTATTATAAATAATATGCGCTATAATAATTTATATATACGATATAATTATATTATATCAAAATATTTCCATTGAAATGTTATGTTATGATACATTAATATGCATTAATATTTTATATTATATTGTATGGTATTGTAATATTATATTGTAAAACTGTAATGTAATATCAGTTAGTCAGTACTACTATATTATGTGCTATATATTGTATGCCCTCGTGCCCCACTCTTGGAGTGGCTGAGTGATAAACTGAATAAATTGAATTGAAATTGAAAAAAAAATTGAAAATCTTTACAAGGAAAGATGAGAAAACTACAAAAATGTACAAACTCTTCAAACAATATACACAAAAGGTGTAATGAGTCTGTAAGCTGCAAGGCGGTAACAATAAGGAAATTGTTTATTCTAATGAAAAGATTTTGGTATTTCTTATTACTATAAAATTTCTAATGTAGTTAGCAGTAATTTTCAAAATATTTTTTTTGTTTGTTATCAAACAGAAGTTTGATTTTATTTTGTGAAGGTAGAATAAAGAAATTAGGGTAAAAATTATTAAGTTTTAAGTAAAATAGTGATCTACCTTCTGAATATAGGGGGCAGTGAAATAAAAAAAATAATTCATATATATATATATATTCTAGTAAGTCATGTGTTTCTATGCTAAACATATAAAAAACATTCTATTTAAGGAAGCGCTATTTTATTATATATGTAGGTTGGATTACGGTGGCACAGAGGTGACATGAAATATATTTTTCATATTACGTGCGCACGTATTAACCTATTACGTGCGCACGTATTACCTTTTACGTGCGCACGTAGTAACCAATACGTGCGCACGTATTACCTATTAGTTATACGTGCGCACGTAAAAGTTAATACGTGCGCACGTATTGGTTACTATGTGCGCACGTAATAGGTAATACGAGCGCACGCAATAGGTAATACGTGCGCACGTAATAGGAAAAATATATTTCATTTCACCTCTGTGCCACCATATTGGATAAATGTCAATTTCATTTTTGAATTAAAAGTATATCACCAAAAATAACGAGTCTGCATTGTCGTACTCTGACGCTTCATGATAATTTATCATGCGTTTAAATAGCTCGTTATCTAATTAAAACCGCACAGTAATTCGTTTTTATTACGGTTTTGTCTGTGACCTGAATTTGAGAATATAGAAAATTATGACTATTTGATGAATTTCAGATCAAAAGCTGAAAAATTAACGATCGATCATATTTAAACAAGTCCGTATCATCCTCTAGTTAACGGAGTCATTTCCTTCTTGTTTTGACTATCAGTGCCTTTGTGGTTTAAACTAGATTGCAACATTAAAGGATACAGTGGTTATATCTGATCATTGATAGATTTAATTACATCAAAATTTTAAAAATATGTTTGTGTAAATTCTTAAACTGTTCGTCATTAGCTATAGTTAACCAACGATTTTGTCTCAATTCGACTTCATAGAAAAATCAAGCGTTTTATCATAAAGCCCGGAGCTGGAAGCAAGCTATTAGCTAGCAAACTAAACCTGTTAAGGGCTAAATATTCTTTATAATGTGGGCAAAAACAAATGTGTAATTACCGGACCTTATCGATGAAACAAGCCGGTGATACAAGATAAATCCGTGGCTGTTGGCTGTATATCGTGAGTTTTAGATATCAGTAAGTCCCTATAGTAAACACGAGTGTTTTACTTCTATATGTCGTAATATCACTTAAGTACCCTTGACTTTAAACATTTAAGTACCACACAAAGTAACATCTCATTTTTGTTACGGACAAGTCACACTGATCATGGTTTATTTTTCGCCATCACGATATTACGTATTATGGTTTTCTTTATTTCTTATCTATGTTAGAAAGGTTTTGCTTTTTGCAATGTTAAAATTAAATATTTTTTTAATATTGTAATGTATTAAAAACAACACATTTTCTAGCTTTTGCTTTTTTATTTATAAAAATATCCTCTCGAGCTTTTGTGTTTTCATGTATGCGCAACATATGTTTTTGTAAAGATAAGCTTATATTGCAGGACAGTTAATACTATATAGTATGTGGTTGGTGGAACTATGTTTTACGATTATTTTGCGCTTAATTAAAAACAAGTTTTGTTCAAACGATAGTTATTTTCTATATTCTCCAAATAAATAAATAAATAAATAAATAAATAAATAAATAAATAAATAAATAAATAAATACAAATAATTAAATAAATAAATAAAAACTAAAGGCTCAGAAGACTGAGCCTGTATTGCTCACTGGGCCAGGTAATCTCCGCACCAAAGATGAACATCACGCCAAAAATTTGTAAATTGTTCTACTTTTCTCTGATCTGTTCCAGTTATAACCAAATATGAAGTTTGCCATCATCATCCTTGTAGTAAAAGTTTACAAAATTTTGAAAATTCTAACCAGAATTCGAAGAAATAATCAAAGCTTTTTGCAGTTTAAACCAGGTTTAAAAAAAAAAAAAAAAAAAAAAAAAAAAAAAAAAAAAAAAAAAAAACATGAAGATAAAAAGTGGCAGCAACTGGTGGTAAATTGAAAGTCCTTGACAGTCGATATTAGCTTGACAAAGTTTATAATTTGTCGGTGAAAAACAACCCTGTGCCAAAATATTAAATGTGCCATTTTGGTCAAAGGACCATTAATACATCATTCCTGCCAAGTTTGGTTCAATTACTTTCAGTGGTTTCAGTGGAGATAGCCAATATATGCTTTTCCCATAGGGTCTCACGTTAAACTTTGTCCTGCGCTGGCGGCCATGTTTTTTGTCGGATCATAAAAATTTCGGCAATCCTAGTAAACAACCATCCATACATCATTCCAGAAAAGTTTGGTTCAATTTGCTTCAGTAGCTTCAGAGGAGACAGCCAATATATGCTTTTCCCATAGAGTCCAATGTTAAACTATGTCCTGTGCTGGTGGCCATGTTTTTTGGCAGATCCGGAAAATTTCGGCAATCTTATTAAAGGACCATCCATACATCATTCCTGTAAAGTTTTGTTAAAATTGGTCGAGTGGTTTTAGAGAAGGTAGTCAAAATGTGAAAAGTTCACGGACGGACGACGACGGACGCCAAGTGATGACAAAAGCTCACCATGGCCTGTGGCCAGGTGAGTTAATAAAAATAAAATTAAATAAAAATAATTTTTAAAAAATTAAAAAGAAATTAAAAAAGTAAAAAATTAAAAATAATAGATAGAAATAAAAAAAAACTGTATTGTTCGTCTCAAATTAATACTCACGAATCTATACCGCACAAAAAGGACTAACCTAAGTTACCTCAAAATCGGTTAAAACACGTGAAATATGAAACGGACTAGAATTTATTTACCTGTTTTATCTAGAATTGTAGAAAACGTTCCCAAAAATTTTAGCAGTCGGAGAAAACATTACCTAATATATCAAGCAATCATTGGAAACGTTACCTAAAATATCTAGCAACCATTGAAACGTTACCTAAATCCTCTAGCAATCGGTAGAAACGTTACCTAAAATATCTAGCAATCAGTGGAAACGTTACCTACAATATCTAGCAATCGGTAGATACGTTACCTAAAATATCTAGCAATTATTGGAAACGTTACCTAAAATATCAAGCAATCGTTGGAAACGTTACCTAAAACACTAAGCAGTCTGTGGAAACGTTACCTAAAACACTTAGCAGTCTGTGGAAACGTTACTTAAAATATTTAGCAGCCCCTTAATTTCAAGCAATAGGAAAATGTGCTATACACACATAGTTACTTTGTTCTGCGGATTATGTACTTTTAATAAAAAAAAATGAAATTGTAGTTTTTATTGATATTAGAGTTTTTCATAATAACAGAGCTGTTTTAGTTAGAAGTTATTGCAACATGTAATATCATCTTCCTAAATAGTCAATTTATCATGTTATCAGTTAATATACTGCTTTGTATAGTGAATGGTTAATTTCCTATTGTAACACTGTTTAATAATTTTTTCTTTTGTTTACTTTCAAATTTGTTAAGTTTTAGTAAAGAATTACATAACATTAATGGCAAATAAATTTTGTTTAACTAGTAATTCGGCAATAAAACTTCAGTTTAGTTTGCAATGCAACCTCAAGTGTAGTGGACATGTGATTGATTTTTTTCCAGAAAAAAAATTCTTGGCTAGCTTCATGCAACTAAGACCTATCCGACGAACAAGTTTGTTTTTTTTAGAATTTGATTCAGAAAAAAAAACGTTTTACTGTTTTATCTGTAACTAAATGATACAGGATATGTACTTGTATTTTCGCGGTAGAAAAGTCAAACTTTGTTTAAATGGCGGATAATATCGTCTGTTAGTTAGGAAATCACTGTTATGATAATGATACATAATGTCGGTATTCCTGTTGTTGTTTCAAATTCAAAAACTAAACTTGGCCGCCAATTAACAGTTATCATCCAGATCAGTCATTAAATTGAATCAATGCGACTTGAATTTTGGTTATTATGGAAAAATAAAATACATGATTTATTTCCATAAAGAATGCATGGGTCTATTTGTACAAAATGCAGTCAAGTGAAAATGTTTTCAGTTTAATAATCATTGATATTAACGTCACAGTATCTGGAAAATATCGAACTCTGAATAAACCGAATACTTTTCAAATTGGAACAAAAAACAAAAAATTGACGTTCTGTTTCCTCTTCTATATGCTTGTTTGTTTTCTTTTTATTTGTATTGTTGTAGCTGATCCCTTTGCTTTATAGTCTTACCTAGCATACATTTGAAAAAATGCAGTTTCATCTAACATACATTTAAAAAACCTAGCATGGATTTAAAAAAAAAATAAATCAGGTATTATTCGAGACCTTCACAACTGGCTATTGTCCATTTCCTAAATATACGTTTAATTTAAGCTAAAAGTTACAGTATTTTTTTCATTTAAACTAATATCGTGGATTTAGTAATAAAAAAATAAAATCAAGTTATTGTTATGCTAGCATAGAGAAATCCAGGAAAATAGTGATAATAATCTAGGTTTTACAATGTTAACGTAATATTATTTTGTAATATTACTGAAGTAAACAAACACTTGAAAGATTAAAACGTTTTTCTTTTTCTTTTTTTTTAAATAATAAATAAAAAAAAATTGAATAGTCAATTTAGACGAATTTGGAAAAAAATGTAAGCTTATTCAAAATTTGTTTAATTTAACCAGGCAAAATAGCAAATTGTTTTTACTAAAAAGAGCCGTCGTCGTCTGACCTTCAATAGAACCATGTCAAGTTAGATATAGCAACACAATTAAGAAAATAAAGCAAAAGAAAAAAGGTTTAGTTTTGAATGTTCGTTTAGGAAACATTTTTAAACAAATCAGTCTAAACGTGAAAATGTAAATTACTTACTAACAAAGCGTCACAAAAACAATTAATAACGATATCAAAGTAAGCGTTTCTGTAAATTACCAAAAAATCATAGTTTTCCTCAAAATCAGTTTTATGTTCCAGTTCATGAGTTTTAAAAATAATTATATTGATGTAATATAGATTTAAAACACACAAGCAGTTTTTAACTACCAGGCATGTATATACTCATGTTTAGCTGCGCGTGATTTTTAGTAAGATCATACGTGTGTTGATCTATCTACCCCTTGGTAGATTATAAAAAAAATGATATATAATTCCATGCAAAATAATTCTCGATAAAAATTTGTTTTCAAAGTTAAACAACAAAATGCGTAACAGTCTAAAAGTAACATGTGGCATAAAATCATATTTAGACAAAAAAAATTATGGGAAATGATAACATGTGCTCCTAAACTGGTACCACGCAAATTTTAAATGATTAGTAGAAAAACGCTAGATCCTTTGCATTGAGTGAGACTTAACACGAAAATGAAAATCATCGTCATACAACTTGTTATTTTCTATCCACGATAATACTTCGAGAAATTAATCCACTTACGCCAGTAAAATAGCTTTTAGATATCCTACTGATAGTTTTCACACACACACACACACATACAGAGAGAGAGAGAGAGAGGAGAGAGAGAGAGAGAGAGAGAGAGAGAGAGAGAGAGAGTTGCGTAATTATAATGCAGTTAAGGGTTATGATTATGATTGATAACGTTATAGTTTGATTATCCCTGCTTCAGGTAGATCATTATTTACGGTTATTTTCAAAACTGCTAGAGTGCAAAATGGGATCAATATGAAAGTATTATATACTTTCTAAATATTTTATACTTTTATATATTGACTTTTTTCTATGTCATGCATCCGCTCAATAAGATTAATCTTAAAACGAAACAAAACTTCTTCCTACTGACAAGCTTAAAAAACGTTGGTAACAATAATGTGCAAATGGTTTGATGATGCCATTGTGATAGGCTCAGTTAACGTCATATTCTTCCGAAATGCGCGAGTATGTTTACAGCCGCATCAGCGTTGTTGCAGTTATTCGCGGCAAAATAATGTTAAAAATATAAATCTGTATGAAACAATAATAATAAAAATTAAATAATATAGAAGATTTAAAATATCTTCTTGCGTAAAAACGTTATGTTCAAATACGGTAATAAGTTACTTTTTATCACTATTTTATGAGTAGTATTAATAATATTATTATTCATTGACTTTTATGGTAAAATAATGTACGCTCAGTCTAAAGCAGTTCAAAATCTCGGTCATCAATATTTCATCATACAAAGTCAATAAGATAGGCAAGTCTCCTCATAGGATTAGAATTTACGGCACGGGATCGTGTACAAAAAAACAATGGGCGAAATAAGAAACTACGTCGTTTATTTATTTATTTATTTTTTTTTTTTCATTTGACGTAACCGGAAGCAACGTCTGTTTTCTTATGCCAAATAAAGCGGAACAATTTTATATCCAACTACAATATCAAAGACTTCAAGTAAAACTGAAAGACGTTAATATCTGTAATTATAAGGCCTACAATTTTTAAAATACAAAGATCGGCTAAACAAAGTTATTTAAGTCATGTTAAATTTGTGATGATTAACCGCGTTTTGACGTCAGGGGCGGACCGTTGTGCATCTACAGTATTAAATTCTTCTTAGGCGCGTCACTTCGTGTCCCGTATATTTTATATAAAATTGCATCCGTTTCCGATGTTCCGTAATAAAACAGTGACTAGTTAAGTGTAAGTGGTTAAATAGACAAGCATGAATTCTTTATTTTATTTTTTTTAAAAATGAAATTCATTTAAGCAATGAACTTTGATTGCAATCGATTTATTGGCGTGTTACTCTTTTGAATCACGCGCAAATTGAATAAACCCCAAGTTATAGGTTGGTGAATTAAACACGAGAACGCTAACAAACCACTGATGTATTCAAAGAATACGGGGTCTCTTTTTCTAGTTTTAATATTGTAACTGTCAGGAAAGCATTAAAAATTCGTCATTGAATTTTTCTTATTTTTGATATATCGCTAGATAGATATGTCCTATCATAATTTAAAATACATGTACCAACATCCCTTCAATAACAATTAAGAGTTATTTTTATAGAAGTTGTCTCCCCTTTTAAGCTATGTGACAGCTGTCATATTCATCGAGAAATCATATAATTGATATTATAAAAACGCATCCTTTATCCGTTGTGTTTTGGGAATTAATAGCTTTAATTCTTGAATAGTTTCCCTTTATTAAATTATTACAAGCTTATTTATTCTTTTTTCTTTTTTGGTTAAATGTGATTGATGACTTCATTTACCTGGTATATTTAGCCCGGTAAATCAAAGTAAACTCTATATTATCTATCAAATACTTCAAACTCATCATTTCATCTTTACAAAATCATGTTTATCCTCAAGCTTTTCATCTATCAGCCCTTTTTAAAGAGTTGTTGCCCCTGGCATAAATTCAATTGATACACAACGCGATTTAGAAGAAATTCCGATAATATTTGTATTGTTAACTCCCAAACATTTCTCGATAAAACCGATAAACCTGGGGCAGGCCAACATAAGTGATAAACAATTGATATTTCTGTGAAATTATTCCTTATGCCTAAATGAATAACCTCGGTTAAACTGATATTTGTAGTAAATTTCTTACTAATTATGAGTTTATATTGCCGTTAGTTATTGTAAACCTTTTTTATCTATAAGGTCATTTTGTTACGCTACATGAAATCAATGATTGAACTATCATTATAAACGATAGAGGACAGTGAGTGTATCAGAACACTGATTTTAATATTTTAGCCTCAAGTATTTTATGTACAATATCATATTGTTTAACACAAAAACCAGTTAAGAAGTTGAGAAATAAAGATATGATCAAACACATATTGCAAACTCGCAACTCCCACCAAATTTTGTTTTATTCTATGTCAGTAGTGTATACCGGTATTCAATTTGACATTTCAATCATTTGATGATTTAAAGCAAACAAAAACAATATTTTATCAGATGGGGCAAATTTAACAGGTTTCAGTTTCCAATTATTCCAAAACCAATAAAAAAATCGAAAAGAATAAAATATTCAATAAATAAATAAATAAATAAATAAATAAATAAATAAATAAATACACGTAATAAATAAATAAATAGATAAATAGATAAATACACCGTAAATAAATTTGGCATGTCAATTTCATATTATTATTTTTAAAAAAATGATTACTATAATTTTTAAACTGCAAAGATTTTCAGGTGTAATTATTCATATTTTAAATGTTGCACGGTTCACGGAGGGGGTTGGTTTCTGCAAGTGACCCTGATTCAACAATCATGTAAATGATATACTATATCATGTCGAAAACCATTTCTTTTTAATAAATCATTATTATTGCTACAAAATACTTTCTTTGTAACTAAATAAATTGTCAAATACCAGTTTTTAAGAACATTTAAAAACTGAAAAAAAAAAACTGGCCAGGGTAAAACAACTAAACATTCAGCGATAGTCTGGTTCATCAATTTAAACAAAATTTGAAAATAGCAAAACTGCACAGATAGATGCATACATTTACATGCAATAAAAACAGAACTGTATAAATAGAATTATCTAACATTCGATAATAGTCAGAACCACACAGAAAAATTGACATTCGACGATAGCGGGAACTATATACATTTAGATAGAATCACACAGATAAAACAATTTTACAAAGATAAAAGGTAAAAATGCTCAATATAAAACAACCTGGCATCCGACAATAGCCAGAACAACTCGGAACCATCTAACGTTCGACAATAGCCAGAATCACTCGGAACCATCTAACGTTCAACAATATCCAGAACCACCCAGAACCATCTAACGTTCAACAATAGCCAGAATCACCCAGAACCATCTAACGTTCAACAATAGCCAGAACCACCCAGAACCATCTAACGTTCAACAATAGCCAGAACCATACATATACCCTCGACAATAGCCATAACCACGCATAGTGATATCATTTTAAAGCCAAAGCCACACACTTCATTTGACTATAGTTAGAACCACAAAGAAAGAACAGCCTTACATTTGTCACACCCATTATGATGAAAAACAAAAACTTGACAACAGTCAAAACCAGCAAGATAAACTAAAGGTCTAAAATGTCAGAACTATCAGGATAGAACAATAATTGAAAACATTAAGAAAATTTAGAAGGAAATAACAAGAACATCCAAAAATAATATAAAACAAACAATTATTTGACAATAACCATAAACATCAAGATAGAAAGGTTAATAAAGTGCTTAAATCCTTGTTTGTGAAACCAACAATGTAAGGAAGACAACTCTGATTAATATATTGTATATGTAGCGGTCTGGATAGCTTAGTTAGTAGAGCACTCGCTTATAGTGCAGGCAATTTGCACAATAAATATATAAAAATTCTGAGATCAAGGACAGCAAGATTATGCACTTTTGTCCAATAAAGATTCGTTTTTCTATTCAAAGACTGTTCTATAAGGGTCCTAATACCGGGCACAAGATCGTTGTTCTCGTGCAAAACTGTCGCCCAAACGCTGAGAACACGAACCCCGAACGTTGTTCGCGGGTCGAAATTTCACACTACCTATTCAACAGGAGTGAGAACAACAAAGATGGCTGCAAACTAACGGTAGGTAAACAACAGCTATGTGTCATGTATTTTTTTTACGTATCCCGTTACACGTGGGATTTGCATACAATTGCCGTCATGGGAGGAGCGTAAGATGACATTTCGCCGTCCCATTGACTGGATTAACCACGTGGTTTGGACTCCTTGTCTTGAAACTTAAAAGTTGTCAAAACTATTTAGTATAAGGTCATTTTCGCACAATTCTTCAATACAATTATAAATTGCTAACATTTTTAATTTAGAGTATGTGGAAAATGCGTCGCTGGCCGCCATATTAACTATTAATGAGGTTGTTCCCAGTGTTATGGCGATTTTGCACGAGAGCAATTTTTACTCTAGTGTTGAAAAAAAAGTCTCGCCCAAAGACACCCAGGGATTTGTGTTCATTATTCGAATTGAGTATAAAATCAATATATTTCTATATGATATATTTTTAAAATCAGATTCAATCATAAAATTTGAAATTTCTGGACAAATAGTGCTAAACAAGTTCAAAATTTACGTCAATTTTATTTTATTTTAATTTATTTCATTTTTCATATTTATTTATTTCAACAATAACTAGTGTTAATGTGCAGAACCATAAAGAAAGCCAATACAATGCTTAGGCCTTTACAGGTATTTAACAATCAAAGGGAGGTAACTCTTCTAATAATAATAATAAGTAAATGAGATGTACAAATAGCATAAGGAAGATTTTCTTCAAGCGGTAAGATTTATCATATTTCATCACCATAGCCTGAACTTATAACATAGTCATAAAGTTTTTAAGAAGGAGTTGAGTTGTGTAATGGTGTTTAACGTCCCAGTCAAAAATATTATATTTCACTTATATCGAGACGTCGACAGCTATAGGCGAAAGTGCAGAATTTTTGCCTGTGCGTTGCGCTGATGGCATTATACAGCAGGGTTCTTTATCGCGCCACGCCTGCCATGACACAGGACCTCGTTTATTTTAAGTTCCCATCCGAAAGAACCTTGACTTAAATTTCGTAATGCTGAGTGCTTGTCACTACCCACTTTCAAGTCTTGGGTCAGACCCGGCCGGGTTTCGAACCCACGACCTTCCACTTACGGTTTTTAAGATGGAGAAAAAACTATTAAAAAGGGGTTTCTAAATATTGATATAGACTATCAAATTTCAATTATCGGCCATTAATATCAAAAGACTCGGGTAAAAAAATCACCGGACTTGAGGAAAATAGAAATATAATAGTTTTATTATATTAACGTCTAGAAGCCAGTTTGTACAAAACAGATTTTATTTATTTAAAATTAATGTGTTGGGTCTTTATCTCAGTAATAGAAAGTCGCATAAACTTGAAACTTTATGTAGAAAACTCTGAGCATCATCTAAAGGTGTGTTAAAAGTACTTTTTTCGCAATTCGCAAACAAGAGCTATATTTATCAGGGTTTAATGCCTCCCCCAACAACATATTTTTATTAAACAGTTATTCTCCGTTAAAACTCGGTGGTCGGAGACTTGTTCGTTAGAATGCCTGCTCACTACTGAAAATGTCTAGTTCCTTTTTTTTTTTTTTGCGGGGGGGAGGGGGGGTAAAGTTTTTTTTTTTTACACATGCGCACGTAACAGAAACAACAGGTACTACATGTAATTTTTTTTAGTTTTGTGATTTGCATAATTATTTATTAATAATATTTTAAGGTGATTATTTAAAAAAGGACTAGTTTATTTTTAGTAACTTAATCGAATATACTTATACTTTAAAACTTTTAGACAATATTGTTTTCAAGGTAATTTAATCTTAACTCGGTTTTAATGAATGGTGTTGCTTTCAGTTTTAGTGTCCCATAAGTCAAAATCAATAGCTAGGAGTACTCATGTTTGTCAGTATATATGTCGCTGATGACATCATATTGCACTTTCCTTGTCAGTCGCAATGATAGGGTAAATTGTTTGTATATTTTAATTAATGTTTTATACAATTGATAACCATCATTTTTTTTAAACTGGGGGAAAAGTTTTGACGTTTATGTAGTAACTTAGATTTTCGGGTCAATTTTATGACCTGACCAATCCGTTTTCCATTTCAGCCATTAGAAAATACTTAGACGAGAAAAAGTGAGAACTAGCGAGAAAGAAATATTGCAATCAGTGTATCGCCAGAAAAACTGGCATCTAAAATCAAAGATGTCTGAAACCTATGGTACTGTTTCTCTTTGGATTATTCTGATTTTCTTCTGAAAACTACAAAGCGATGTCATAGCCATATAAGCTTCTGATTCGTGGCATGGGTGTTTTCTGTCTGTAAACACGGAAGTCCCGTTTGTTTACATCATATTTTTTTATCTATGTTTTTAACACTAAAACAGCTGATTTCGAATAATACTCAGTGAAGTTAAATGATTGAATTTCTGAACTCTTAAGCTCAAAAATTTATCAGAATTATTACAGAATTATTATTGGTCAAACCCCCATTGGACAGATTAAGTGAATGAATGAAATTGCCAATGTAATTTGCAGAACAGTTTGACCATAAATTATTTTGATGATGAATTTCCATGACTTTACAATAACAATTCCTCAATACAAATAAATTAGTGTAAATTAAAATAGTCAACTAAATTTTGTATCATTAGTTTTCGAATTTATTTTAAACTGCCCAAATCTCAAAATGAACGTTTCTTTCAAGAACAGACTTTGAAATCAAATTGTGTTGGTCTGGGTATTTCAGTTGCTAGATCATTTATCACAAACAAGAGGTTTTAGAACAATAATGAGACCCCTGTTCCATACCTGTAATTTTTGATAGATGCCAAGCATCAACCTTTAAAGTAGTGGACTGGCAAAATTATATGGGTATGAGATTTATGTTGGGTTATTTCTATGTAGTGGTCTGAATAGTTGGTAGAGCACTTGTCTGTATTGTGAAGGTCATTGGTTCAAGTCTCCAATCTGAACCCCTGTTACAGAAAGTATTACAGGTGTATGAAAGATATGGTACTAGTCAGGATTTTATGTTATAAAATAAATTTGCACACACAAAGTATTTTCTTAGTCTTATTTCTCACAGAATTTGCTGTTAGGACTTTGTCATTTAAAGCTATCGCTTATTTACAACTGAAAAGGCTACAAGTTTTGGTCCAGAAAATCTGGCAAAATCGATATACAAATTCAAGCTCAGTTCTGTTTGGTTCCTTCTCTGTAAAGTTTTGGATTTCTTACTTGGATACATGACGCTACCTGCCCTACCTGTATTTAAAATTATAAGTGAGAAAATGTGATACATATGTATAGGTACATGTACATAGTCAGTCTACAGACGAGCTTTAAATGTATATAGCAGTAACACATTGATACAAATATGTCAGCGTAGTACCAACTACAACTTTCATTTGTAACAATAATGAGAAATGTAATCAACCAATCTAAGAGCTAGATCTAAGATCTTAACAAGAGTAGCCAGATGATCTTTGGTTACATCGTTCGTAAATGTAATTTGATATAAAAGGTTAATAAGTATAAAGCAAAAAATGTTGGGTGGTTGATTGGAAATGTTTTACACTGTAGATTGTTCATGGCTTATATATATTAAGGTGGTCAGCTCAGGATGGTGGGACAAACATAAGTCAGAAAGAAAAAAAAAACACTGAAGACTAAAGCCTAAAACTGACCACTGAAATACAAACATTATAAAAGGCAACAAAATAAAGCATTCATATAATCCATGATGTTTAGATGTTAAAAGTGAAATTGAGAATGGAAACAGAATATTGGTAATCTTATTATCAGTGGATAAATTCAACTTGTTTGTGGTTATAATTAAATTACTTTTTACTTTTTTTTTCAGATTTTCTTTTCAAATTTCTTGTGATTGGTAGTGCTGGAGCAGGAAAGTCCTGTATCTTACACCAATTTATAGAAAATAAATGTAAGTTTTGTAATGGTTGAGATTAGTACATATTAGATTTTTTTAATTAATCCACGATTTAGTACTCTTACTTAATTACCAATTACCATGTACTTCAACAAGTTTACATGTAGTAATGTAGTATAGTTTAAATAATTATGCATATTTCTAAGAAGTGAGATAAATTTAATTTAATATACCTACTGCAGTTGATTGATTTTTTCCTAGAACTAATGCTACATACAATACAATACAACAAAACTTTATTGCATCAAGTTTACAAAACTTATAGCAAGTACAAAGTTAAGTATATATTATACAATATGGCTAGGAAGTAATTACATACTTTTATGGAGGAACAGACCAAACTTTCTTGTCCCGCCAGTGTTTCCTATCTCCATCTCTGAACGCCATCCACAGTGAAAAGTTTACCATCAATGTAAAGGTTATCTGGTACTAATTTGGTATTTTTGCAGTTGTGTTTGGCCTTTTTGAACATAGGCATAAACATTTTCCTCCGTCTTGAAATCTCCACTAGGAATTGTTCCTACTGTTCCCACTATCACTCACATTGCTGGCGTGATTTTCATCTGTGACCACTTCATTGTCAAAGCTACCTGATGATAATTTTTCCTGTTTTCGTTTGTTTTAATTCCTCTTTGTGCTCCTCAGCATTTAAATTTTATATCTGTAGTGTCCCTACAAATTTAACAAGATATTCAAACTAATATAAGTGCTTTAAAGCCTTCTTGATGCTCATACACCAGCAAAATAAGACCTCAATTTATTTTCAAGGTGACTTGTAATCCCAGTGCCATATTGCTTATATTAATGCCCAAGTTTTAATTATATCAAGATATGACAAATTTTATTTGAAATTTTCTTTCAGTTAAACAAGATTCAAACCATACTATTGGTGTAGAATTTGGAAGTAAAGTTGTAAATGTGGGTGGAAAATCTGTGAAGTTACAAATCTGGGACACTGCTGGACAAGAAAGATTCAGGTATGGTCAACATTTTGTCACAGAATATTTGTGTAGAAATTTTTTAATACAAACTTTGGAAATATTCCTCCAGAATATCCCAGAATTTCATCTTCATGGAAAATGTAAAATATGTTTTCAGTATATATTGTCTCGGCATGTTGTTAGATGATGAACCCGTTGTTATAGTTTTAAACAGATTTATGTAAATCACCCTGTCTGTCCATCTGAATATTGTGTCTGCTGCATAATTTTAACATCTGTTGATGGATTTTGATCAAACTAGACACAATTGTTTACAAAACAGGTTTAGGTCAAAGGTCAAGGTCAGAAGGTCAAGTCTTAGATTTTATCCTAACATGATGTTGTGGACAGGCTATTTGTCTTTCAAGAGACTGTTCTAATTTTGCTGATTGTAATATGATAAACCTGAGTATATCTACATGAAATATGAAATACAAGAAATAAAGGTAAGATTAGATTTATACAACAATAATATGGTAAAAAGGTTAAATGTAACAGCTGGAATGCCATGCATTATTTCTTATTATAACATGTCTTGTTTTGGCCGTGGTTAAGTGCTGATTTATAAGGCGTTAGCTTTCAAGATCAACACATCTCACTCTTGTGTGTTTGACCCTTTTGGCCATGGTTAAGTGCTGATTTATAAGGCGTAAGCTTTCAAGATCAAGACATCTCACTCTTGTGTGTTTGACCCCAGTCGGCCCTAAATGACAAAGGTTTTTCTTTGTCTTAGACCTTTAGTGATTGGCTTGTTACCAGTATCATGGACTGAGCCGTCTACAATGTCTGTCTGTGACATTGCGAATGTACTAGCAATCTAAAGGTTCCCATAAGTTTGTACTAGTATAATGTAGATCAAAAGCATTTGGATAAACATGCATTACATGTTTAATTTCACCACCAAAATGCTTACTTCTTCAGAATAATCACAATATAAAAAATTAACATTTGCAACTCAACTTTTTGGTAGTTTAGCTTTATTCTTTATTGTCTATCACTGATCAGTCAGTTGTTTTCTTGATAAATGATACATTTAATTTTAGTTTTATTTTATGACAGAATTTTTCAGTCATAGTTTTATTGCCTTATGTAATTTTTGATTTTTACAGATCTGTAACAAGAAGTTATTACAGAGGAGCAGCTGGAGCATTACTAGTATATGATATAACAAGGTATAATACAGACTTTCTTGTTTATGAAATAGTGTGTGTAAGTCTGGTCATGTGACCAGCATCAATATGCAATTCCTGAGTATAGGATCAACAGGTGTTATTAAAAAAGGTCAAAAGACACCTTAATATTGTGAATTTAAAGTTACTAATATTACAATTACATCTATTCTTAGACATCAATTTGAGAGGAAGACTTTCTTATTTGGACACAAGTTCAAAGATTTTTAAATGAAATTCAGCCTATATTACATTGCTTTACTAAAATGTGTACAGTTATTGAGACACAGCTACATCTGCATTTGGAAATACAAACGTGGATCAAAGGACTTTTAAATAAGAACTGACTAAGAGAACTAACTACTGTATCATTGTAAACATGCTCAACATAAAGAAACCTCACTCATCATTGTTATATGGGAATTTTTAATTATCATTGTTTAATTAGTTTATATGTAACCTCTTTTATTGTGTGTTTGATTTATCTTTCAGTTATATTATTTAGCTCTTTGAATGTTTGTCCATGTCTATTTTAGCCGAGAGACTTACAATGCATTAACAAATTGGTTGACAGATGCCAGAACACTTGCTAGTCCAAATATAGTCATAATTTTAGTAGGTAATAAAAAAGATTTAGAGGCAGAGAGAGAAGTTACATTTTTAGAAGCTAGCAGATTTGCACAGGAAAATGGTAAATTTGTAACTTTTAAAAAATTGTCATTGAATTTTCCTTATTTTTAGCAATTTTCAGTAAACCATACAGTTTAAGTGATAATATGGTGTGAAAATAAAATTTAACATTCAGTTTATGAAATGTCAACAATTTAAGTAACCAAAATCCAGTAAATCTTCATGAGTTCAAGAATTTTTTAAAAACCGTTTTCAGGTTTTAAAAAATTACAAAACAGTACAATATATATATCTTACTGTGTCAGAGAAATCATATCCTGAATTTAATATTTTTCTTTTTAGCTTGCTCCTTGGTCACTCATGAAAATTGCTAGAAATTTGTTTCCTATGGCAAGGATTTTGACAAATGAATCCTACTTTTGTCTGCTCAGATTTGTGTGTGTGTGTTTTTTTTTTTTTTTTTTTTTTTCCAAAGAGGAACTAATGGGTGATTACTGCTGATGACTGAAATCAGGCTTCTTATGTTCAGCAGTTGATATTGAAAGCTAACAGAAATGTTAATTTCTCTTACCTGTGTTATGAATCTTTACAGATTATACCTCTTCTCACCATCTAGGTTTAAATCTCAGTTTGGCAGAATGAGTGTGAGAATCTTAATTAGTTTGCTTTGTGAAGGTCATTTGTTTTCTCCAGTTTTTCAAATTTCTTGCATCATCCCAAAACTAACTGCCTGGATATTAGTGAAAAAATCTTGATTTGGTGTAAAACACAATAATGTCAGTTTAATCTTGTCAGTGATGAGTCATCTGGTAATGGGATTTAGTCAATATACTTTGAATATTTATCTGATTTTGACTTTTGTAGAATTAATGTTCCTAGAGACAAGTGCCCTAACAGGAGAAAATGTAGAAGAAACATTTCTTAAATGTGCAAGGCAGATTTTGACAAAGATAGAGTCAGGTTTGTGTTTTATATAAACCACATTAGAAGCTGTCTTAATGGTTATCAGTATTATAGAACCATCTTAATTTGGTCCCCATTTCTACATTATTCATGTTGCCACATTTGTATCTTCCTTTGGATTGTCTTTATTGGAAGGCTTTATTGCCAATACATGTATATGTTGTTTGTTTATAAAGGATGTACTTTTCTTGCACCTCAAATAAGAAAATTTGAAATGGTTGACAATAGGTTTAAAAATGAAGAAAAAGATTTTTTGAAATTTTTGCAACCCCTAGGACATCTTGATCTAGTTTTGGTAGCTGTGGCAACAGTGCAAAAAAACTGAATTGCACCAGCCATCTGGCCAAGTTTCATTAAAATCTGTCCAGAAGTTTAGAGAAGAAGTCGTAAAAATTAAAGATGGATGTTGATGACAAACGCAGGCATGCATATATGCAAGCACATACATATGATGTGCTATGCCGTGAGCTCACTTTTAGTCAGGTGAGCTGAAATGATGGCTTAGTGAATTACAGATGCTAATTGAAAAAACCTCATTTGTAAAATAGTTATAAGTACAAATTAAGAATTACATGTATTGAGCAACAATCAATTTACATGCATAATATGTGTGTGAAAACATTCGTTTTACAATGAACATTTCTATTGCTCATACATATACAGGTAAAACTTAAGCTAGGTATGCTTAAAATTAATGTTTTTATTTTGTGACGTAGGTGAGCTTGATCCAGAGAGAATGGGGTCTGGTATACAGTATGGAGACACATCAGCGAGACGGATACAACGTACACAACAACAAACAAAACGCCCAGATTGTTCATGTTGATAAAAGTCGTTGTCATCATTATGGAGGACAAAAAGATAAATCTCTGATGGCACCTTCATATGTAGCTGTTTAAAATCCTAAACCAAGCACACAGTGTATTGTATAATCTGAAAAAAGGTGACCATAACAGACCTTGTAATTATTCTTGCTTATATTTAAGAAGTAAATTAAATCTTTCACTCCTAAATTTTAAATTGGGATGATCTATTTCTTTATTACTGGACCATTCTAATAGTCTTTAGGGGTACTTTTAAATGTATCATATTGAAAAAATTGGCAAATATCTACCAGTTAAGTGCTATAAGTGGATCATTATCCTTTAAAGGATTTTGATTGGTTAGGGACCAGACAAAACCAGCCAATCATATTATTGTATCATGAGGATGCTGGATAAATTGTTTTGTTGCGAGTGTTAGATAAATGTTGACTGTTAAACTGGAATCCTTTTGAATTATGTTATTTAAAAGTTTGATCTTAAATAGATTCCATTTTAGCATTGTGTATGATTATTTGTATTTTCTTGTTGACAATTATAGCATGATCATATACAACACATTATCCTGTATCATTTGTGCTGAAATTGTGTTCCAATTTGGTTATTAAATCAAATTATTGGATTGTTTTAAGTTAAAAAGGTGTTTTTTGAGAAATTTGTGGTCAAACATATCCATTACTGCTTCAGGACAAAGACAGTGCACTAATTGATAAAATAATGTAGTCATTTTATATGTTATGGTAAGTGAAAAGGTTATTAAAATAACCCTCTTTCTCAGGTTTTAGATTAATTTCTAAAAACAAGATAACTGAAAATATCACTTGTACTAGAAATGTGGCTATTTCATTCATGAATATTTCTTCTACATTTCTCATTTTATTTTATTTTACACTGTCAGGTACATGCATTTGCTATAAAACCTTTTATATTTTACATTAACAATTATTTGCTATAAAGCCTATAACTTCAGACTTTTTTTCTTCTCAATCAAAGCCAGTACTTTCTGTGATATTAATTTTTGTGTATTTACACATAGATAAATAGATACACATGTAGAGTATGTAATGCTACGTAGTTTGTAACTGTATAGAAATTCTCTATCGCTCAGAAGATTTATAACCCATAGTATCATGTTTTGTACATGTTTGGTATCATTGTATTTTGATTTGTGAAGTAAATAAAATTGTTTCAAAAGCATTGACATTTTGCATTTTGTTGAAAAAAAATTAGATCAAGACTGAAAAAATATCAACCGTATGTTTTCTTTGTGAATTATCAATATTACATTCTAATTTTCATGTTTCTCATATTGACCTACATGTATGTGTATGTTATGGTGAATTTTTCTGTGTTTTCTGCTGTATCAGGTATCTTTTCTACTATATATCATATTCTATTAAAGGGGTTTTTATGCTAAAAAAGAAAAAAGAAAGAAAATTCCATATGAATTTTAAAAATATTACACTTGTATTGCCTTTATAAAATGACCTTTTGTATTACATGTAATACTTACAATTGTGGTTTAGTTTTTAAATAAAATTATCTTTTTCTAATATCTCTCTCTCTCTCATAACAATAAAAATAACTTATGGTCAGAATAGAGTGAAACCTATTCTTTAAAAGATACTTTGTATGAACAAACTTGGATTTTGATTACCAGGCTAAAATACTCTATTTCTATATATATATATATATATATATATATATGTATTGATATAGAGGAATTTTGTATATAACCAATGTAAATCATGACTATGTGTTAAACAGACCCATTATCAATGCAAACATGTATAGATCTGTCATAAATATAAACTGTTATAGTGTAATTAAGTGGTTGTGTTGATATAAGTATGTCATAGTAAATAGTATGTTCTGTGACTATGTGTAAAATTTCCACAGTGCTTTAGTCGCTTTGGTGAGAATAGGTCAGTGCATGGTCTTAGCAAGTATGAAATTTGTCTTATAAAGAAGTGAATTGTAAATGTTTATAAATTCATCAATTGAAGTTGTTACTACGTATGAACACAATGACTAGCAACTGGACCATATCTAGGTTATTGGATTGGAAGTTTGTGTTCTTTAATAATTGTAAATAAAAAATAACACAACTTTCAGGATATATCTGGGGCTTTTTAATGACAACAGGAGCCCCTAATTAAATACTGTTTCACACCAAGTAATTTATTAAATAAAGAAGAAACTTTGATATTCTCTTTACTTCTTTACCATTTTGGTGCTGAAATTTTGTTAAGTACACTTTAGGTGCTTTTTTAAAGTTGGTTTTTACAGTATTTATCAAATTGACAAAGCTATTAAAACATTTAGTAGAACAGTCAAGATACCAGATGAAGCTTGTAACTGTATTATATCCGGATTTCTGATTGTACTATCCTGTTAACTCAATTTTTCTTTCCTCATACTTTTAATTATTTTTATTTATAATTATCAATTTATTGTAGCTAACTATATTTCAACAACATTTCACTTATATCTAGATGTAACTTGCTGCAGACTGGATTGCAAAAACTTTTGCCATATAAATGTGGTATGTTTGGATAATACAAATGAAAGAAATAGGGGAATTCATTTCACCACAATCCATGACTTTGTCCCAAGGGAATTTTTTTTTTTACAAAGTTCCATTGATTCTGTTTTAATAAGATCTACATAGGTTTTTTTTTTAAATATGTTGTTTAACTATTATAGAATTATTAAAAAATATTACACATAAAGGTAAACTGCCTAAAATAATTTTTATTGTCGTGTCAAAAGTCTTATTTATCATTGAATGACACCCAATGATTGAGCTTTTTCGGTCTGTAAGATTAAAATAAAAGGCAAGTTTATGTAAGATGTTGTTGTGTACATGCACATGTATTTTGTTTTTCTGTGTTTGTGTGTACAAATATTTGTACCCTGTTGTATTTGTTTTAACTTTTTAAAAAAAAATTGTATTAGGATTATATAATGATGAAATGCTTTGTAACTATGGTTTAAAGCAGTAACTCTGTAATTATTATTATTATTATTATAAAATGATGTTATTAGTTATTAGATTTTTGTTAGCAGGCACCATGTTCTTATAGAAAGATGTAGTTAATTGTTAATTTATATATTGTTTTATAAATTTTCAGTAATTTTTTTTTTTCATTTTAATTTTTAAGTGCTACAGTTCCTTACTACTTTCTATATATGCATTAACTCTGTTATCTGTAAAAAGATAGCATATGGAATTATACATTTGTTCTTCAAGATTTTTAATGACTACATTGGGTGTGAAGGGTTTTTTTTCTTGATGCATTTAAGTTAAGTATCGAATCACAAAAAGGAAAATTTAAGTAACCAATTATGAATCTATACCACTTTTTAATCCCATGTTGGATAGTTTTTAAAAAAAATTATAAAGTATACATCAGGCTTTGCATTGTAACAGGTATGAAAGAGTAAATTTTGCATTATCAACTGATCTCAAAAATTAATTTTTGTTTTGTCTGTCAGTATGCAATTCAAAAAATTACTTCAAGCAGTGATATTTGGTTCAAACATTGTGATTCATGCATTTAGCTTGTACACAAAGTGGATTTGAACATGTGTTATTTAATTGTTTTAAAAGTGAATCTGCAGTGGTTTGTAATCAAGTTAAAATAACGTTCTGTATAGCCAGAAATTTTCTAAAGTTTAACATGATATCACAATTTGGCCAGGAGACCAAAATTCATGTTTCTTTGCCAGACTGCAGAGATCTCTGGCTGTACAGTATCTAAAGAGAGTTTGTTAGGGAAGGGATGAGAAATTGGTATTGGAATAGATGGCAATGTGCATTTTGTTTCAGAGTTCATGAATCATGAGTAAGTATTTATGAAATATAGTGACATGTTTTATCAAAGCTTAAATATGTTACATTTGTTACACCTAGTTTATTGTATCATGATGTGAACATTGACAGTAAAATAAACATTTACATTAAGTAATTACAGTGTTTGTCTAGTTGTATATGTCATAGTTTTTGTATTTTGACACTACTGTCTGCTCTGTTAGTAAGGTCTTGTTTCAAACATTAAGAAGAGCTATGTTGAGAACAACATCAATGCATCCAAATACAAAGTTATAATTGGGTTTTGTGCACCTGTACAGTAGTCACTAAGCCCTAACATGAACCAGTAATTACCTGTACTGGCTAGGGTTAAAAAAACCCTGCTCTTGTTTTACCCGTGAACCTGAACAAAGGTATTATTATACAGTCAGGTAATTGAATGACCAGGTGATTAATACATCAGGGTTAGCTAGTTTTATCCGTGGTAATACATGTACTTGTTAATTCTTTAATTACCTGGGATGACACCAATGATTTTACCAATCACCCTTTAGTTGATTTTCAGTGAAGTTGATTTACTGCCTCTGTCACATCTTTAAATGCATAGAAACAGAATTTACAGAATGCACGGAAACCAAATTTCTATTTAAAGTAACTGTTACCTTGACTTTTAACCTAGTGATCTGATTTGCAATCCTATGTGATGTCTCGTCACAAAGAATAAGTTGACAGAGTTTGAGATCAATAAGACGCACAGTAGTGTGCATGGAAACCATTGGGGACAGACAGAACCAATATGCACAGGTGGGTGTACAATAAACTAAGAGAGTTATGACTGTTATAATCACTGATATAATTATTTTTCATAATTTGTTGGTTGATTAAACCAGGGTTTTTATTTCATCAAAATTATCTCAACCTTGTTGAGCCATCACAAGCTATAGGTGAAGTTGCAGAAATAAATGCCTTGGTAATGTAAATTAATCTGAACAATTAATTCTTTACTTTTACAGGTGCATCCAATAACTTTTTATTTCCTTATTTCAAAATGCTTAATAAATACCACCCATTTTCTAGTGGTTGTTATGTCCTGACCACAAATTAAGTAATTAAACTCATGACTAGAGTTAGCATGATTAGTTGAGAATTACAAAGTTAATCTAATTATTAAAGTCGTCATGCCAAAAGTTCCTGTACATTTGGTTACTTTTCTTTCAATAAATCTAAACTGGCTTTTCCATGTTGATGTACAAAAAACGGCCTCACCGGGTCTATCCATCAATCGATCAGCTAGAATTTTTTAAACATTACACAAATTAAATTACTGTAATTTTTTTTATTCTGAATTATTTATTTCATTTTTTAATTTCAAAGTAAAAACTAATTTTCTGTTGTTTCTAGTGTTCTATGATGCCGACACAAGTACTAAACTGGCCCCAACCTATGTATCCATCAATAAATTGTGCCCAAGGGGCATTTTCGGTTATTTGCATATTCCGCTTAATTGCATAAAATTTTCTGACAGACTATGCAATTAAGCGGAATCTACTGTATTTCAAATAAAACTCTCCAAGATAATAGAGTGCTTTAGAACACAGCAAAGATAAAGCACTTAACATATATATTATATGAATTTTTGTGAAGATTTACCATAAGGTTTATATTAACTTAATCTTGAGAATGACCAGAAATTTGTTGAAGCAACATGAAGAAAAAAGCAATAAACAAACAGTTATTGTGATTAGAAACTTGGGCAACAGTTGCCTGAAGGAAATAAGATATTGTATGAAAGATTGTTTATTGGGATGGTGAAGTGATATTGTCACTGATGAAGACTGTGACTTTAAACTTTCCTTTGGACTCTGATATTTTCTGAGGTGGTTTTCTTCTACTGCCAATAAGGCATATAAAAACTAATGTCCTGATATTTTCATCAAGTAAAGATTGTGACTTTAAACATTCCTTTTGACTTGGATATTTTCTGAGGTGGTTTTCTTCTACTGCCTATAAGGCTTATAAAAACTAATGCTCAATTTCCAAGTGCCTGTGACTTTACATGTACAACAGTGATCAAAGAGAGAATAAGTCATCTGTTTCCATTTCAGAAGATGTTTACAATAGATGTGATTGAAACTGGGAGGGAAAATGTATTGCTTCAGGTTTACAATTACGAGCAATTTGGATTTTCCTGGTTCTTATGATTAAGTAAATATTGCATTAACTGTGAGTGCTGACATCATTTCAAAGGTTATGCAATTATATAATTAAACACATAATAAAATACAAAATGAACACAATTTTCGGATAATAACAGTTTAATTACTGAATACATGTACCTAATTTCAGTCACGTTAACATACAAATACAAAAAAAATAAAAGACTATATAACTAAATAAATAATTCACTGTGTAATATAAGAGTTGAAAATTAATGTAATCAAATTTAACAGTACATTTTAATATACATGTAATTTTTAAATTATTTACATGTACATGTATGTGTAGTGGTCTGGGTAGTTCAGTTGGTAGAGTATTTGCCTCTAGTGCGGGAGGTCCCAGGTTCGATCCTGGTCCGACCCTGCATTTTTTCTGCCTTCTGTTGGAGTTAGTGTGGCCCTCGAAAGTGATGGACTGATATATATTCGACTGTATAAAGTCCATTCGAGGGAATTTGGGGTGAGATTTCCAATATGATCATGGGAAACTCAAGAATAACAGGGAAGGAATGTAGCAGTCTGGGTAGCTCAGTTTGTAGAGCACTCGTCTATTATGCAGGAGGTCCCGGGTTCGATCCCTTATCCAACCCTGCATTAATTCTCCCTCATGTTACATATGTAATATTACTCTCTATAAATAAATGAATGCGAGACAATTTGTGAACTTAATTAAGAGAAGTCAATACATACAGTTCGATTACCGTGTACATTATATAACATATTCCTTTAAAGTTTTTTATATACACATATCTCAAAAACCAAACAAATGAAGGTACATGTATATACAATGTAGTTCAATCAAAAGGCTCACGTAAAATTAGAATTTTTTTTCTAATTTTATCAAGAATTTATTATCCATCTTTTTTTGATGAGAACTGTCATTAGTTTTGTTTATTTTACTTGTAAAATTTATAGCAATATAAATATATAAATTTATTATGTACAAGATCTACAATAATGTGTAATTTAAATTCATCTACCTTTATTGTACATATATACAAATTTATATAGAAATACTGTCAGTCAAACTGAATATCAACTGAAAAACTGATCTTTGAAATAAAATAAATTATATCAACTTAAAAATTGAATATGAGATTCTGTATTAAATATCAAACATTCATGATTCACTGTTTACTGTAAAATACTGATAAGTTGTCTGGTTATAAAATTGAAAATATACCATGTATACCAGTATTTAAAAAGTAATCATTCGGGTCCAAGTTTATAATTCTTATTCCTTAACTAAGATTTATTCTTAACTTAAATTTAGCAATTTTTGTCAACCTTTTTTTTTAAAAACAGTGAATGAACATTTCTGAAAATGTTAAATACAGATGTTATGAATTAAAAAACAATCTTTTTTAAACTGACACCTCAAATTTATTAACAGACCTCAAATTTATTAACAACTCAACAGTTAAGGAAATTGTAAAGATTTTCAAATTTGCCAAATTTAGATTAAGAAAAATCTTAGTTAAGGAATGATTGTGAAACTGGGTCCAGATAAATAAAAAATATTCTGCTAATTTCAACATTAGGTTAGACAATACAATGTCATAATTCTATCACAGCCTTTTTATTATCATAATAACTAATTACAGTACTGACTATGTTATACACCTACTTATACAATCAGTCAAGTTTATGTATACAACTAAACACTGAGGACACTTGTCATCTATGTGGTCACCATGGATGACTGAAAATTTATCTGTACAGTTTTACTTTTGGTATACATTAAAATTTGATAACTTTAATACACCTAAAATTGATATCAAAGTACAGATCACAAGTGTGACCCTGACAAAGACTGAAATGATCTACCTTCCTCTGACATGATTAATATTAAAATTTAAGGCCACTTTTTGATATTTTTGATACCATACAAAATAGGGCTCAAACAGAATTTCTGAAAAACTCAAAATCTCAGTATGTGTTTTACTACCTTTTTGAGAAATAATGTTTTTACAAAGATATATTTTTCATTTTTTTTAAATTTTGATATGCAAGATAAGCACTTATGCTATCATCAAAAGAGTAGAACTTTAAGCTTAAATACATATGAACCAGAACAGATTAGAGGTATGAAAAAGAATTATATGGTATTGATTTTTTTTGTCAAGTGAATCATATATAGTATCATGTGATACAGTTGTATGGCAATGAATTGTTTTTTATCCCTAGCACTTAGAGTAACTAAAATATCACTTTAAGAAAGTTTAAACATATAAAACTTATTTCTTAAAATCTCCAACAACAAAACCCAGGTTAAATTTAACAAACTTCAATAATTAAAAAAACAAAACAAAATTATCCAGATTCCAGTTAAATGTTCAAACTTTTTTCTTTTTCATTAACATCAAAAACAAACAAAAGCACCTGTCTGTTTATCGGTAGGAAAGTAAGTAAAAAAAACCCCTTTTTTTGTTAGTAATAATTTAACAAGGCAGAAAACAATCACAAAACAGAACCAAACCATCTAAATGACTAGAAATAAGAAAAAACACATCAAAAAATAAAAAATCCATTTGAGCTAGCCAAACCAAACAAAACAGTAAACAGAATAAATTATAAGAACACAACTTCAAACCAATTACTTTTTTTCAACATAATTCTCACCCGTTTCAACATAATTCTTACCTTTTTTCTACATTATTATCCCAAATCTAAGGAACTTAGTTTTACGTATGTTCTGAAGATTTGAACAAGATTAAAGATGGAAGACAAGACAGTTTATTCATTTTATCTTTGACTGATATCCATCCTTTAGTGAAGGACCAATTTTGGAAATTGTGGTAAAAGATATGATTTTTGTCTTGTAGTTGATACAGCACATTTTTTACAAGGGTTTGAATCAATAATACCTTGTTATTCTGTATACAAGCCACCACAAACAATCTACATATCTACAAACGACATAGGTAAGAACTCATAAAAGTTGTCAATATAAACTTGTGTTTTGTTTTATAAGACAGATTAAATGTCACTGAACCAAGTTTTTTTAGAATTAGGTAGCAAAAAAGGCTCACTCTTGTGGTACAATAGATCAAATATGACAATGCAAAACACCTGAGAGGCCTTTAGGAGGCAGACATCATCGCATTCAGTTTCAAGTACAAGTAGACTCTGCAATCTTTACTTTTTAGAGATAAATAATGCATCTATTTAGTGTCTCAAAATAACCAAGAAAAACCACAGCTCCCTTTTTTCATTTCAGCTAATGTGCATTGATCAGTTTGCCTCGAATAGCTAGGCCATTAGAGGACCATATTTACCAAATCTTTTTTTCATTTACAGCTTCTCTATCAGATGACCACAATGTTTTAAACTTATAATTCCTCCACGACATGAAAATTATGTGACACCACTTGATGTAACAGCCATTTTATTGGGCAATGTTATCATTTTGCAATGGATTGGTGTGACATGATGTATTGTTTATGTACCATTGTTATCTGTCACACATTGTTTGGCATTTAGGATTTATTACAGGGGCAATGAATGACAACTCACAGTAAATGTGAATACTTATAAATGAAACATGTAACTTTCAGAATAAAAAATTCACAAGAATGTTTGATATTCTACTGAGTACTTACTATCAAATGTGATACAAGAAAATGGTTTTTGATTGACAATTAATTATAAAATAAATATCATTTAGTCATTGTATAGTTCTGAATATTAACTATGGCTTTTTGCTGTGAATACACTATCAAAATACATGATTTTATTTTATTTTTGCAATAAAAACATTTAACAAGGTATTTTTTTACCTTTAACATTTTCAAATGCTCCAAAGTATGATATGATTTTAGAATTAAAACAAGTAAAACTGAACTGAAATTATCACAATCCTTGTTGTAAATTATAAGCTTGTAGAATATGTAAAATCAGGAATCTTAATAGCAGTTACATGTTTTTTAATTTATTACTATTGTTTTTATTGTAATAATGTGAAAAATACCAGACAATAGTGATGCATACACTTGTATATATAACACCCCCTATGTTGTTACACAACTAGAACATACCTGTACCTTATTTCTAGCTTTTTATACTCTATTTAACCAATAAAATAACTTTATAAAACTACCATAAAACCATAAAATGTGTTCTTCTCTTAGCATTTCTAGAGGTACAATTCCTTTCATACTCGGCACTATCATAAGATGGGAAGTTTCGACAATATTCACTTTGCCAAGATGCTGTTTCTCTAGCCATTTTTTCTGCTAAAGCTTTTTTCTTTCTCTTCTCCCTCAGAAATGCTTTTCTTTCTGCAGATCTTCTTTTTCTTTCTGCTTCTTTTTGTTTATAATGGGCCTCTACTGCTGCTGTGTATACCTAGAATAAAGTAGACTGATGTTGAATTGTCAACAGGAAGATTCTCTATAAACCAGATTCCTCAATGTAAAATACAATTGTATTCAATATTACAGGGTTTCAATGTAAAAAATTAACATATTAAGTTTTAACATCTTAAAATTAATTTTAGTTCCAAATCATTAAAAATACATTGTAAATAAATAAATAAATAAATAAATAAATAAATAAATGAAGTTTAATTGAAAAATATAATAGTAAAAACTTGTTGTAAGGTCTGAAAATTTTTCAGAATTTACATACTGCTGAACATGCATAAGTGAGGATGAGTATTTCTGACAATCAATGAGAACAACAATTATTCACATTCATGGTAAGTTGACAAACTTTACTTGCGGTTGAAAATATATATTTTGAAGAAAAAATGTGACTGCCATATACCCTGTTACCTGTTTAGAAGCTCTGACATTGAAGGTTCTTTGTTGTCCAGTAACTGTGACACTATTACCACCACCATAAGCACAGAATGGAGGCCGATTATTGTCATATGAGACATAAGTTGCTGGAGCAGATACTGGTCTTGTGGGTGAAGATTTTGGTCTCACTTCTCTGTCTGGTCTCCTCGGTTTAGATTTGCAAACAAAAGTTTTGTCATCTACCTTTTTAGGTTTCAATAAATCTTCTGCAAGAAAAGGGAATAAAACAGTTAAACCTGTCTATGGAAACTATATGCAGAGTTGTGAAATTATGTACTTTAAAGAAAATTGCTTTTGAGCTTCTTTTTGTTTGTAACATGATAAAAGGGACCTTAAAAATGACCTTTAAGGATAGGAGGTTTTTATACAGAGAACTCATTATAGCAGGAGTTATTGTATATTACTTATCCAAATATTTTGTGATGCTCATATTATTTAAAAACAGAAAAACATAAGCTTGTCTTCATTGGCTTGATGACCATCTAATAGTTGGACAACTGCATATAGATAATTTTTAAGAACACAAGACAACTCACAAACCTCTGGTGACAAGTTCTATATAAAATTTAGTGCACTTTATACAGGTGAGCTAAACTGCTTATTGTTATTTTAGATAAAAGAAATACTTACCATTTGCTTCCTTTGATTTAATAGGTTTATTTTGCTCTGGTAAATCTCTGTTTTCTTTACTGGCATATTTCTGTAACTTGGCTTTGGCTAGTTTTGTTAATGTTTGCTGTTCTGGAGATCTGACTTGTATTAACACATCATCATCACTTATTTTCTTGTTTTTCTCTTGTAATGCTTCTTGTTTCTCTTCTTTTTTATCACAGTTTTCATTGTTATTGTTTTTATTTTTGTCTTCAATTTCACATGTAATTTGTTTCTGTTCCCTATCTCCAATTTTGATTTTTAATTTTTCATCATCATCTTCTTCTGTTCCAAGTTTCAGTTTCTCTAATGCAAGTTTACCTAAACAATCTTCTTCATCATTTAGACTTTCACTGTCTGTCTTATCAACTTGTTCATCATCCCATGCGATGGGTGTATGAGCACATTCTAATTCCCTCCTGTGTGTCCTGTAGTTAACATTGTCATAATATGTTGGTATATTTTTGACAAGTATTGTCCTCTTATATTCTCTCCTGTATTCAGAGTTCTTGGATACCTACCATTTTGATTCAACTTTGTCAGTAAATCATTGAAAGATATGGTTTATACAAAGTTGTGACCTGTGAACTGAAATTAAAAATAAACGTTTCAATAATTAAAAATTAATTAACATGGACCAGTATGTACTTGTTTTATAGTACTAGGAAAAAACTGTCTGCACACACACACACACACACACACACACACACACACACACACAATAAATAGTAAATAAATACAAGTTGATTTCCAAAGTTTGTTTTCTATTAGGAGGACTGTAAACCTATGTTTTTAGTGAAACCAAAAACAAAAAGAAAATGCATATGTGAAACTGGATTTGTCTTACACCAAACTAACTTAACTACCGGTGCTACAGCCTTCTATAACGCCATATCAGTATACTAGTACTCTCAGCAACGACAAACGGCGGTTGTCTCCCTTGTCCTACTAGATTTTTATTATTTTAAATAATAATTTATCGAAGGAAAATTTAAAAAAAATAATAACAGAGGGCGGCAAAATATATCATAGCACACATGCTTGCAAATCAAATGATAAAATTAGTTTGACTAGTTTCCCATCGTGAAGACACGCAAGGATATAATTATTTTCTCTGTCAGAACATGTTTCCCGCTTGTGTTTGTCAAAATTGCAACACACAAACGTTTTTCATTGAAAATGTAATTACCAAATGAATGCATAACCATAGCCGATATATTAAGCTTTCTATAAAATAGTGCATTACCTTTAAAAATCTTATAAAATGATCAAACTAGCATATTGACATGATCTGTCAAGTTTCAATTTTGTTTACAAAATCATCACTTTTGTTCGAATGAAAAACATTAGGTATCAGAAAACTTTTTATATCTCGATTGCTCATACAAACCCATGTCAAATTTTTAAAATATTTTTTCTTGTATTTTTCATATGAATTATTCATAATGACTCAAAATATTCTTTGAATTGAAAAAAAGTTCAGTTTTCTTTAAGTTTTAAAAAAATAATAATACAAAAGCTTTTAGTTTATATTCGAACGCAAGCACCTGACGACAACAGTAAAACACAAAATGAAAACAGACACAACTCTATATCCGGGTTAAAACTGGGTTCGGTTTATTATTATTTTAATTTTTTAAAGATCAGTTGGGTTGATATCATGTATTTTATCTCTTTCTTTACTTTCTGATTTCGTTTGTTTGTTATAGCAGACAGTATTATAGGACATTTGGGTTTTTGCCGAATTTATGATATTCGAAAATATTTATTATCTTAATTTCGCGGACTTTGAAACCGCTATTTTTATACTAAATCCTATTTCAAACTTTAATGGTTTGGCCTTTGTTTTTGAAATATCAAAGGTTAGCCCTGCAAAGAAGCTATCTTAAAATCTTAAATTCTCCTTTTTTTTTTTTTTTTTTTTTTTTTTTTTTTTTTTTTTTTTTTTTTTTTTTTAATAATAATTATTTATTTTTCTAACAGTTCAATTAACAAGACAAGTATCATGTGATATGTAAAGCATATAGTAATCCATTACAAAAATTATTCAAATAGTCCTTTTTGTACAATGGCCATAGAGTGATGTCCTATAAACTTTAAATTAAATTACAAGATGTCCTTTTAATTACAGTATATTTTGGATCACTTTTCGTAAAATTTACTCATTGTTCTATTTTTATAACCAATTTCTTTTTCTATTTTATAATAATATTTCAAGACTTGTATTAATCCATTAACTTCAGGTTTTGCACTAGTCATACTCTTTTTATAGATAAAATATTTGGTACATATTATTATATGATTATTATATATAAATGACATCTCATCTATATATCATACCGAACATTATATCTGATATAGTAAATACATTTAAACAATATCCAGCATTTATCAAAATATTTCTAACCTCATACCACAATGCTTGTGCATATAGACATTCAAAAAATAAATGTGGAATGGTTTCATTTTCACTATTACACAATGAACACAACTGATTATCTATAATTTTTGCAAAAAACAATTTCCTTTTTGTTCCTAGAATTCTATGAATTCATTTAAACTGGAATTCTCTTAATTTGTTTTCGACTGTAACTTTAAAAGGTAACGTAAAAAAAGAGTTTCCAATCCTTTTTCTCAAACTTTGATTCAAGCAATTTTCCCATTTAGCAATACAAGTTGGATTTTCAAGTTATGAATATACCTTTTGTTCATAACATGGTATATATCACTACACCCCTTCCTACTTTTGGTAATAATACTCAATGGACGGGGTCGACAGGGTCTTTGGAAAATCCAGATCATTATATGTATATATATTAGTTTTAATCTGACATCTCCAATTTTTAGGTAAATTCTCCTTTCTTAAATACACCACTGCGATAGCTCAGTTGGTAAAGTGCTCGCTCCGAAAGTGGAATGGCATGGGTTCGAACCCCAACCGGTTCTGACCCAAGAGTGAAAGTGGGTAGTGACTGTTCTTTCGGCATTACGAAATGAAAGTCAAGGTTCTTTCGGATTGGAACTCTAAAATAAACGAGGTCCCGTGTCACAGTAGGCGTGGCACGATAAAGAACCCTGCTGTAAAATGCCATCAGCGCAACGCACGCACAGAAGGTACAGAAATTATTTCGGCTGCATCTTCGTTTATAGCTGGTGGAGTCTCGATAGAAGTGAAATATTCTTGACGTTAAACACCATTACTCAACTCAACTTCTTTCTTAAATACACCAGTAACAACAGACTGAGCTAACTATTTCACGAACGTCTGGTAATTGATTAAGAATTTAGAATATCACTTTGACCAACTAAGTCCGTCCGTCCTTCTGTACTACATAACGCCTTATGCTTAAAATGTGGTAACCCCCCCCCCCTTCAGAAGAGGACCACGTCTAAAACCGAGCGATATTTACTATTTATAAATCTATTAACTAACCTTGTTTGCGAGACATCTAAAATCATAAGATGATATGTTACAGAAAGTGAATACTTGTACTACTTGTACTTATCAGTTCTCTATATCGTTTTGATGTTAGAATTCTGATTTTAACTTTCCGCCATCTGGTTTCTGTTTACCTTAAAGCAATATTTCAGTAAACGTCAGTGATGATACAGTATTTTAAAACTTTAAATGCATTAAGATAATAAAATATATTTGCTTTTAGGAAATGTTAACTAAGTTGCGATAAACTTGTAAATTCATTTCATGCCGCGCGTGTTGGTATAAAATACAGGAAATATCTAACTTAATAAATACACTTAATGATAGCCAAAACAACTGAAACATCCCACAAAAAGGAAGGAAATAAGTTACAGTATGATAAATAAATAATTAAATGAATGAATAAATGAATAAATAAATAAATAAAACCCGATACTTAATAATTAAACTTTCGAGTGTGGACGGACAACAGTTAAAACAATAATTCAAACTGTATACAAGGTTTGATTGAAACAAAATAATCAGAAAAATCTATAGACGCAGTTAACCAACACATATAGATTTTATACTTATGCCATGTGCTGATTTTGAATTTCTATTAAAATAATGCATTCAAAATCAGCACTTGACAAAGTTGCCATGTGCTGATTTTGAATGCATTATTTTAATAGAAATTCAAAATCAGCACATGGCACTTATATCCAGACACAGTAACTGAATGAGATGTAAAAGACCAATTTGACCATTCATACTTAGTTTAAAACGCTTAGAACTGCTTATTCCATTGATAACAAAATTCGGTTGAATAAGTGTGTGTGTGTGTGTGTGTGTGTGTGTGTGTGTGTGTGTGTGTGTGTTAAACGTTCAGTAGAGTATGATATGCAGTGTTGCACATATGAATTTGCAATAGCAAGAATCCCACCAACGCCAATAAGCACAAACAACAACGTACACTTTAAATACATATAGTATATTGTTGAAACTATTGATTATGAAGCTTTTAGCGACCTTGACCTTAGATAGATAAGACGACAATGGTGTAATTCAATTATTTTTATAGGTCATTTATAAATTGAATGATTTCTGACACAACGGTTACATTTGAGCTACATCATTACCTTGATCATTGAATTCCAAACCCGACATATTTATGGCTTTTGCTTTCAAGTAATTGAATCAACAATATCTTTAATTACTTTTTAGACGGGTCCTTAGTAACCGAGTGGTTCAAAGCGGGCTCTCATGTACGGATAAAATCACTTATCACCGTCTAGGTTCGAACCTCACTCGGAACATATTTTCGTATAAGGAAGTCGGTGTGTCGATATCTGGTCACTGAAGTTTCTTCTGTCATTCTTGAAAAAGACATACGGTTAAAATCACCATTTCGAGCACCACCAAGGTTCGAACCCCACTCGGAATAAATCCTCGTATAAGGAAATAGGTGTGTCGGTATCTATTGCTGGTCACCGCAGTTTTTTCTGTCATTCCTAAAAAGAAAGCCTAAATTTAAGTGATAGAATCTTGATTTGAGAATAAAACTTCATTGCTTCAAGCTACACTTTTTTCAGTTTATTTTGATATTGGTTTTCTGGCTATCTTTAGCATACTTTATATAATTCTTCAGGTACAGCGATTGTTTACCCATGTAAGACAACAAGTTAGACAACAACTCATGGAAAGTTATACCACTTAGATTATTTTGAAGTCATGATCTGATACCAAGAGAATGTATACGTATATTTCTCAGAAATCGATATGACCTAATCAGAGAAGATAAACTATAATCTTTAAAACATGATGCAAGTCAGGAGAACTAATAACTCTCAACTTAAACAGTGATATACCGACAGATAATAAATTGAATTAAAACAATTTTGATTGCATTAGTGTTTTTAACGCCATCAATAAATCGAACAAGATTGCGAGAGAGTACAGACACTTAGCGATAAGAATGGTATTTTTTATTTTTTTGTTTCTCTGCAATAGAAAAGGGATAAATATAGTTTATTTCCTTTTTTGTGTAAATTGTTTGAGCAAGATTACAAGAAAAAGCCTCGAGCTCTGGGGATAAACAATCTTTCTCTAGTCATAGGATGTAGGTAATTGTTATCTGAGCCCAAAGAAAGCAATTTTTTGGAATTCCGGGCAAAATCAGAATTGACGATTCGATAATTATATTTCATCCTACCAGAAAGTTTTTCTCACAATTTATTTAAAAACAATAAGCTTTCCGACATGAATGTGTGACCTATCCCGGTATTGAAAAATATTACAGGGTTTATCAAATGTATGTTAAATTATCATAATATTGTATGTTATTAAAAGTATCTTAAAACCACCATCAAAATAAATTTTGTCATATACCAACTTAACTTTGCTACTTTAACAAATAAACACATGGACCAAAGAGAATATAAACGAATAAAACGAAATAATTGCAAAATCCCCCCACCCCCCGAAAATCATCACTTACGAATCAGGTTGCAATATGTTGATTAATCACGCGCAAGTTTCGCTTCAGGTCAAAGTTAACAAGGGTACTTCAATACTTAACACATTAACCAAGTTTCATCAACATCCAATCGATATTAGATGAGTTATCAGCTGGAGACCATCAACCAATCAGATTGCAATATGCCGAAAAATAATCGGTTTTTTTTTCACCCGTCGAACTTAACTGGGGTATTTTAATTATAAACACTTTGCCAAACTTTCATCAAAATCCGATCACAATAACAAAATTGATTATTCGGAAAAAAAACAACCAATCAGATTGCAGTGAGTTTATTATTTTTTCCACACGTCAAACTAAACAGATGTACTTAAAGCATCATGCTAAACATTGACCAAATTTCTGTAATATGATTGGTTAATAACTTTCAGGTAATTATTTCTTTATATTGATTTATTCATTTCATTTTTTTCGTTTAATTTTGTATTCTTAATTAGTTATTAATTGAATATTTATTTATCATTTAGTGTTAACCATTTTTACTAGATTGATGGAAAACCACTTTTTGTCTACATGTACTTCCAAGCATAATCCAATTCAAAAACATCTGATAATAGTTGTCACATAAATATTACAATTTGAATGCAATTGGTTTAATAAATCTCTAATCTTTTTAATTTTGCAGAAAAACCTGATAAGGACGAAATATACAAGCATTCACTTAAGCGATTGATTTTAACTGGAAGGAGTCTTTTGGAAAATATTGTTTGTAAAGTATGCAGATGTTGATTATCCTGTCGATATAGTTTTATTTATCAAACGTTTTTCTTGACATAATTAAAAATCAGGAATTTATTGCAAAATTAATCATATTTAAAATTGAAAAAACTAGATATTGACATTTTTAAGCTTCAAAGAAAAACTTAATTGATTTGAAGCTAATTACAAATGTATAATTATATATAAGAGATGAAGAATTTATATGTTAAGACGGTTTCGATTTAAGAGACTTTACCACTGCACGGACATCAGTAGAATAAATGCTTGTGAAAATATTGTTCGGCTGGAATCAATAGGTTTTTGTGTATACACAGTCAGTAATCACGGAATATCTATAAAACTTCTGCTAATAAAAGTAGAATATTACATAAACCCAAACCAGAACGTGAAGACACATTGGAATAATCAGTGCTTAGAAAATATTCTTCTTTTGGAATCTTAGATAAAGTTTTGTGTTTTTACCAACAGTCTACTTAAATATTTGGATATCACCAACAGCGCAACGGTATAAGATGTAAAAAAAAAAAAAAAAAAGTTAGAATTCTTTTGAAATAATTTCAGAGAAATATGGAATCAATTTGGTAACAGGAGAGTAATGGCTAATGTCTATTGGTATTACTTAAAATGTTAACTTTTTACCTTATCACGTTATGAGTCAAATTTTTTATACTCCACAAGGAAACGGATGAAGATCAGAATAAAGAGGAAATGCTGCTTCAAGCAGCTAATTGTATCTATTATAGTATATTTATATTTCACACTGGTAAGTCTCTCTCTCTCTCTCTCTCTCTCTCTCTCTCTCTCTCTCTCTCTCTCTCTCACACACACACACACACAAACACAAACACACACACACACACACACACACACATACACACACACCCCCCACACACACACACACGCACACACACACTCTCTCTCTCTCTCTCTCTCTCTCTCTCTCTCTCTCTCTTTCTCTCTCTCTCTCACACACACACACACACACAGACTCTCTCTCTCTCTCTCTCTCTCTCTCTCTCTCTCTCTCTCTCTCTCTCTCTCTTACACACACACACACACACACACACACACACACACACCCCACCCCCACCCCCACACATTTTTTTCGCTTTTAAAACTTATAGATTTTAAAGTTTTACTGTTCTAATTGAATAACGTTTGTCTATTTCGTTATGATTTTAATATTGTAAGCGGTAATTTAAATTTGACCGTTTATTTTAAGATCACTTTTTGGGCGATTTTGTGACATTCAGCGTCACAATGGATATATACGAGACAATACTTGTCTCAAGACTATAGATAAGAATAGTTAATAGATGCATATGTAATAAGAACTGCAATCTCGAGAACAAGTAAATTGCTTGGTGTATCAGAAGGAACAATTAGATTTGGTATTTTTCAATTTAAGAAGTTCGAACTAGGCTTGTCATTTTTATGTAACTATCACATACATGTTCAAACAGTAAGAAGTACCACTACATGGTTTATAATTAAATCAGTTTTAGTATGTTATAAAACGCGTTTGGTCTATAAATGACGGTAATTTGAAATGCATACATCCTTAATAGAAATGTATTGGGAGTAATTGATAACGGATATATATGGCACCGACTGATAATGTTAGAAAATTGGATTATTTGTGATGAGTGAGAGACCTTTCTGCATTAAATAGCTTAACTTTATTAGTTTTTATATTCTTTTAAACTGTCTGTCTTTCTGTAATGTTTAAACAGCCTGACCAATCACTTTTATTTTTTCCGGATTGGTACATGTTTAACGCGTGATATTAGCAAATTTGTACATTTTGACCGCGCGGGTACATTTTTAACTAGCAGTGTTGCTTTTCTGCTATATCATCATAGTAAAATAATCGGGAAAATTTCGTTGACTGAAATCAGCATTTTTATATTTTTCATCCGTTTTTCAGTTTGAGCGATACAATTTTGCGAATACGGAAATTTCCGTCGAAATGGTCGGCATGGCTTAAATGTCGCTATGTTACTGGAGCAATTGTATGTGTGCTGTCGACGTCGACATTGCTAAGATTCCAAAATCTCATGCATATCCACTCTAACTGTACTTTCTTTAATAAAGAGTTCTTTATTATGTGTGTTACCTTTTGGATTCTCAGAGAAAAAGCATTATTTTAAACATCTAAAAACTGAAATACTACTAAACTATTGTTTATCTGTTCATGCAAGTTTTTATTTCATTTTTTTAAAATTATTTATTTAATTAATTCATTTATTTAAAAATAATGTTAAATCTTAAATTCCCTATATATCAGGTGATGCATTTAAGACCAATAATTAAAGTTTAGTTTTTTATCTAAGAATATGTTTGAATATCAACGAATAGGCTCATTAAAATACCTTAAACACTTAACACGGTTCCCGTAAAAATCTCGAAATATTCCTTTTACCGTTTTGTCAATTATTATTCTACAACATAATGGTTCAATCGCATTTTGAGGGGGGGGGATCTATCCTAATTGATAAAAGTATATAAAGTAAGGTTATAGCTTATAGTGTTAAATAATAATATCCAGTATTATAATTTTTTATAGGAATAGGTGACGTATTTTCCAGTATCTTAGTTTTTAATATAAAGAATATCATCAAGATATCGAAAGATTACGTTTAAAGCTGCATTAAGTTTTTCAATTTTCTGAATTTTTTTTTTTTTTTTTTTTTTTTTTTTTTTTTTTTTTTTTTTTTTTTTTTTGATTTTCTAAAAAATATTTTTTTTAAAATAGATATCTTCTAACCACGATCCGTGACATTCATTTCCAAAATTTCATTTCTTTTAGCTGTAAATAAACGGAATCCTCTGACCGGTTGGTCAGTGTTTTACGATGGTAATTATGAGCTTGGAGCATGCGCACGGATGTACGAAAACCCTAGAATCGAAAGTGAAACATGACAGATTGCATTAATTGTCCTTCATCAATATCCAGATGTATTTGAAATGGTGTTATGTATCCCTTACTAAGTCACAAATGACAAATTCAACGAAGTTCTGTGTTTCATTTATCGTATTTCACCGTTTTGAAAGTTGTGTTTAAATGACCAGGGTTTTGATGACTTAACCATGTTCTAATATTAGATGATGCTCTCGCTGGGTAATTACTGTAATTTCTGTATTTATTCGAGCTTTTATCGTTGAACCAAATGTAACATTGTTCATTAGGAACATCATTAATTAGATTAGCCCCGTTTTAATTTTTTCTTTGGAAAACTTAATGCAGCTTTAAATATAAAATATGTACTATCTAGCTTTATTATTATTATTATTATTATTATTATTACTATTATTATTATTATTATTATTATTATTACATGTATTATTATTGTTATTATTATTATTATTTTGCAATAAAGATAACGGATAACTATTAGCAACAATAGGCGCATAAACATTAGACAAATGCACTAAACAGGTTATTGTAGGTTCCAGTTTTTTAGCCTTTAAAACTGATTTTTGTCTATTTGAATGAAAACGGAATTGTATTTCAGATGTATGGCTAGCTTGCAATGTTGGTACACACCCGTCAGATCACATCTTAAAGCAAAAACGATTAGTATTTTAGACGCCAACTGTTTAAAGTAACAAAACATTAATGGTTTAACGTGTAACTCTAGATTGTGTTGCAATGTCATTAATTTTCTTGTTATACTAAAAGAAACGCCTTGCAACGACTAAAACCATGGTGTAATCTTTCTGCCTTTCCCGTTTGTTGATTTGCATAGTGTTGTTTAGTTATTTGTAATATAAGACAAAACTCGATTAATGATCAATTTTAAAAGAAGACGTGGTAGTATTTTCTAGTTCGTTTGTAAAATCACGTTCTTCTTTTATAAACTTTAAACACTACATTGAAGACATGTATTGACACCGACTTCTTGAACGTTGTCAAAACAAATAGAAACAGTCATATAGTGACTTAAGATTAGCATATTATTAAGTACTTATTAACCATTTACCAGTCTCAAGAAAAATATTGAAAAAAAGCGTTCTCAAAGAATATTTTATGCAGTGAAATATTTCTATATTATAAGATATGCCATATACTACTTTTTGAATGTATTTTTATGATTAAATTCAAAAAGTGGTATATGGTAGATATGTAAGACAATGGAAATTCAGAATTTGTATTTAAAAGTTCTTTTTAACATTGATATCGACAACCGATTAAAAATAGTCCCATTTTTAGAAAAAAATTACTGTAATTGGCAATTTTAAAATTATATTTACAGAAGGGAAATAGTTGTAACTAAGAACATGTATTTGACAAGAGCCAACACAAGGCGATAAGTGTCATGATAGAAACAGCCAAAACAAGACAAGATACATATTGGGACACTTGTTAGTTACCATTACGTTGTGTTATACATGTGTTTAATTAGTGTAAAGATAGAAATGGATTTATATTCTCCGCCTTTTCAAAAGAATGATTCAATGGAAATGGAAAACAATTTTGATCCCTAAAAACGCATTTAATTTGCAAAGACCGAAGCAAAAACTTTCACGAAACGCGAACTAAAAAAATATTCAAAATATCTAAGTCCGTTGACAAACGTGATTATTATTGAAGAGATTTCATCATTTTAATCATTTCATCATTTTTTTTTCTTTTTTCATTCAATAATTTAATAATTCATGTATGTTTGGTTCTATAATTTTTTCGTTATCACTCTGGACGTGAATTATACAATTAATATGTGAATGCACATATTTAAAAGGCAATATTTACCGAACGTGTAGACATTTATTACATGTAGTTCTTTCTCACAGACACAATCACAAAAATATGACACGTGACAGGATCCTATAAAGTCAAAGCGTATGCATCGTGCACTTTTATTGAGCATTAAATATAAGTTTGTTAACGCAAGTAAAAACTAGTGACTCGCTGTTTTATTATTATCAGATTGACAAACTCAGAATTTCTTTAATAAAAACTTTTGAAATATTCATTTAGTAAATTTTTATCTTTTTTTTTTTTCAGTTTTAAAAAACACATCGTTTTTAAATGTTTAATTTGTTTTAGAAAATAGATGCAAAGGTTAGGAAAAATAATTATTTGATGACTTGATCAAAAGATTTGATGGCAGACGACTTTTATATTTCTACAACACCGCTCTGGCCATCAAAAAAGATTTTTTTTAATTATACATCAGCAGTTTTTGACATCAGGCATGCTAATCTATAACTCTTATGATCGGAAGGTAGGCGAAAATTGTCATTTTGATCATGCGAAGGGATGAAGGTTTTTTTTCATTACTTGTCCAGACAAGATCGAGGAGAAAGCTTTAACAGACCCTTAGCGATCACAATTGCTCGAAAAATTATTATGATTCCGTTCTTTTACGCCACAAATAAAAATCAATATCACATATTTTTATTATTGTTTCAAACAGTTTTTAACCAGATTGCGGGAATATTTTTATTCCTTCTTCAAGACCTGTGTTAAAATCTTGGTAGGATGTTATTTGTTTACTATACACAATACTGTCAGAACTTTATTGACTACAATTTTAAAAAAAAAGTTGGATAAAAGTAACCATTCGTGCACTTTAAAGCAAACTAGAACATACAGGTAAAATCAAGCATTCATATGGATAATTAATTTGGACTCAAACGATTCTCTTGGAAATCAATAATTTGTCAAATATACAAATGTTGTTTTCTGGCCGATAAAGCACAACATCTTGTTATAATTAAAAACAAACCGAGTATTCATGCAATAAGCTTAATCCTATTTGAAGCTGAACAACTATATATTGTCAAACTTACAATAATCGTACATGGAGCCAAAACCAACATATATTAAAAAGGGATCTATTCAATTATAACAATCTCATTAAAAACCTTATATATATCGACGATGGATAATGTTTACGTTAAATCGGTTTTACAGTAAGGCGTTTTCGTACTGAATCTCTACAAGAACCTAAACTATATTAATACTAGTATATGTTTGTGGAAATGTTCGTTTTTGAAATCAATAGATCTGTTTTTTCCCATTCTTTATGTAATAAAAAACATCATCACAAGGAATATTCAATACAGTTCTGACAGTTAAAGTAGAATCTTGGTCAAACGAAATTAGTGAAAGATAACCAATCAGTATAACTAAAAAAATTACTATAAATCAAACAATATAAGAAAATCTTAAACTAAAAAGTTTAGTAGCGTTTCATGAAGAATTTCTAAAAACATTACTTGGATATGAGAGAGTTTAACTTGAAAATCAACAAAGACAGTAAGTTAATTAACCAACAAGACATTTCAATAGAAGTCAATTAGCTCAACAATTAAAACAAAGAGAAATATGGGGATAATTTGGTAATAGGAAAATGATGATTAATATTTTTATTTTATGTTTTATTTTTAATTTAACTACAAACTTAATACTTTATCATGTAACGGGTCACAACTTTTACCATACATAAACTCACGGTATACAATGTTTGGATCTAGATTAAATTGTATATAGCTATTTTAAAACATTCTTGTAATATTAGTTTTGATTATTATTGATAAACATTTTTAATTATGCCCATTCTACGGCACATACATATATTGTAAGACATTAAATACAAACCATACAGATAATGTCACTAGGAAAAGGCACTTTAAAATAAATTCATTGCCATTATCTTATAATGTAAAACGTTAACACTTAATATAAATAAAAACTATTGACTTCGTATAGACAAAAATGGTAAAGTAATATGTAATGTTAAAAAATCTTGTATGTTCTTTACAGTCAAAATAGGACTATGCGGCTTGGAACCTTTCATATCGTAGCCGAATGGTCAAAAGCGCCCACGTACAGATCACAGCACTTCTCACCGCCTGGGTTCGAATCCCACTCGGGACAGATCCTTGAGTGAGAAAGTTTGTCAGTTCACTTGCCGAGGGTCAGTGGTTTTCTCCGGGCACTCCGGTTTCCTTCACTATCCCAGAACTGACCGACTCAAAGTAAGTAAAAGAATCTTGACTGGGGCGTAAAACACCGTCCATTACACCATTTCTCCACTCCACTCACTTTCATATCAAGTGAAATCTATGGAAAGAAAATATTAAGAAAAAAAACCTATATAACAAATGCATGCTAGTATACTGTGACGAATCATTTGGCGTGTAAATTTATCTGTTTCTTGCAAAATGGTACAAGTGTGTTATCTGGTGCAGCTGTAATTTATAGAATATAAAATTGTAATGCATCTCTAATTGAAAAGTTGTAACAGATTTATGGCACCGACTGATAATGCAATCAATTAGTTATTCCGTATTTTTTTTTCACTGTTTTGGGCTTTTACTTCAAAAGTAAATGTTAAATATCCCTAATTAATATTGGTTTTCTCGATAATGTGCAAATAATGCGTTTGGTTTTTAATGTTCCAAGCCGTTAGATTTCTCGAAAAAAAAGCAACGGATATTTGCGATTGTTTATGGTTTACAATTCTGTCTTCTTGATTTAGCAATTTCTTTTCTAAATAGCACAATGAAGTTGTGGTCTCTTTTGCTTGAAAATTGAAAAAAAATCATGTGATCAAAATGAAATTATTTTTAGATTTTCATTTTTTAAAAAACATTAAACTAGATTTTTTCATTTGAATAAATGAGTAATGGAATGAAAAATGAATGAACATTTTGGCGTAACATATTGTAATGAAATTAAATGTGCAATTAGTACAAAAGTTTTTTAGTTCAAGATTTTGCCACGATTCATCAAAAGAACATTTAAAAAGATAGGATAAAGTTTTTAAAAAATACATAGTGATTAAATATTGTAAGCTAAGAAGAGATTATGATTTTGATTGAGAGATCATTTAAGATTTGAAAATCCATATTTAATTTTTTACCCGAACAAATTCGATGTATGAGGAATTTATAATGAATTGAATTCATTCTTACTTCCAGTTCTGTAACATTCACTCTATGTGTACAGCATACAATGGTACACACAAGGACTTATAATTCACTATTTTGTTATTACAAATGTGTGGTATTTATAATTAATATGATTCTAATAAATTTTAAAATTTAAGCCAAAAAATACACATGATATTATAAAACAACATGTACTAGCTTCGGTGACTTAGAGCTCGTTTGCCCACAAGTTCCATTATACAAGTTGACTAGTCTGACATCTAAACATCTAAATCAACCGACATACGAAGCATACCTTTATCTTTATGATTTTGATATTGAAAAGATAAGTTATAAACTTTACCCTTGTCAAGCATGTGTTTTGATCGTAGCTTATGGAGTATTGTATGACAAACGAAAATAATTGTATCTATAAATTATGAATACAGAAATTCGGCAATGATTTCATTCAAACGCAATGTTTTAAGTTAATTTCACCTATGAAGGAACATATATACAGCGTTTACTGACTTATAAATATCGGTTCTATGGTGTAATGGTTAGCACTCTGGACTTTGAATCCAGCGATCCGAGTTCAAATCTCGGTAGAACCTTCTTCACAGAAATTTTAGATATACATATTTTTTGTCAAAACCATAAAGTACATCATTATAAATATTTTTAAATCCTTTTTTAATTAGAAAAAATTAAACCATACTTAAATAGTAATAATATTTTTTAAACGTAATGTAATAACTATTGATGTAATATAACAACATTAGAAGTTATTGAAGCGAATATGATTAAAAGGTTTGTTTATACTTAAGAAGTACTATTTGCAGGATTAAAAAAATAATATTTTTGACGGGTTATCTGGTTGTAAGAGGTATTTCGCGTGTCAAAAATTATAATGGATTCCTTTAAAAACGATAAAGAAAAGTTGTTTAAAAAATTTATAAGGTTCTACCGAGACTTGAACTCGGATCGCTGGATTCAGAGTCCAGAGTGCTAACCATTACACCATAGAACCTTCGATGTATTAACTATAAAAATACCCGAATAATTACATTTGGGGTTGTCGTTCCTGAGCAATACCCGATAGATAAGGTTGTAAAAAGTTTTTTGTTTTGAATGGGTGATAAATATTTCATTGATAAAACAGTTTTTGTTCTGCTCTTTATCTTTATTGTATTTATGACTGTTCTTATATTATCAAAAACTGTAATCATGAACATAAAATTATACACATATTACTACAAAACGTTTCTTTTTTAAACAGCTATTTAAACAAATGTAACTTAATATTTATTAAGGGTGGAAAGCTTATTTCCATCCAACTTGTGACCTTAACAATGACATTTCATTCAAGTTTAATTTGTCATACATAAATTTTATATATTTTTATCTTTGAATTCTGACAATTGGTTTTATCAAACCAATAGTTCCTCAGGTCGACCCGCAACAATTTAGACAATATATAAATCAAGTAAAACATACCTGCATGTTATCTAAATTCGAAGAAAAAAATGAATCTTATATAATTGTATTTCTTTTCTACCACAAATATGATTTGATTTGATTTACTGGGGTTTTACGTATTAGTACACGAAAGAATAAAAATAATAATGTCATTTTTTCAAAAGAATGAATAAATATCGGTCTCTGTGTTAATACGGTATCCATTTACGCATTTCATTTCTGTACTCATAACTTTGTTTGTTTATAACTATATTTATTTCTTTGCTTGAAAATACATATTTGTTGAGACTGTATACAGAACATATTACGCTTTAAAAAAGGCAATTTGCAGAAATAACACGCTTCAAATTAAGGGGCAGTGACGATACAACCTTTGTAAGGTTTTAAAAAAGAACTAAAGAACTCTAAAAAAGATGCTTCTAAATGTTGCAAAAACAAATTAAGGCTATGTACCTTCGTTATTACAGGTTTACGCTTTGATATACCGCTAAGATGGTAACTGTTGCCTTTCCCTATTTCTTGAGTTTAGTATATATCTTTATAACATATATAATATTTACAGACCCTTAAATTAAGCCAGTTTTATTTATAATGGCCGATTTTTCTTTTTTTTTTAATTTTTTCTAAAATCATAAACATATGCCACGTCAATGAAGTTAGGCGTATAATTACATACTATATTTGTCTTTTTTCCTTGATTGTGATTTCTAATTTTTATTTTTTTAATTTGTTTTTGTTGCCGAGAATTGAAAATAAGATTGCATAGTCTTAATTTTTTCGCTAGTTTGATTTTCCAGTTTTCAACCATTTTCGAAATGCTTTTATCGGAACAAAAATATTTGTTTATAGCAATGTCTATATTTTAAAACTTTTTTTGGGAACATGTCAAAAAATTTTATGTTCCAGACGACGTTGAGATTTTACAACACAGTTATGATCACCAGACAAAAATTATCAGTTTCAATAATACATCATCAATTCCTGACATCAGACACGCTAACTAATAACTCTCATGGTCAGACAGTAGGCAAGAATAGTCATTTTGATCATAAGAAGGGATGAACATTTTCTTCATCGGGTTTTCTTTCATTACATGTCTTAACAATATTCAGAAAAAAAGCTCAAACAGACACTTAGATCATATTTGCTTGATAAATTGTTTTGATTTCATTCCTAAAACGTCAAGAATAAGTTACAAATATCACGTTTTTCTATTAAAACGTTACATGAGTTTGACCAGATTGCGGTAAAACACTTTTTATTCCCACTAAAAGACTTCTTTTATATAACTTTTATACCTTATCAGATAGTACTTGTTAACTTTTGTTATCAATAAACAATACTACTATTTAAATATATTTTGTATAGACCGAATATCTGTGTAGTTGTGAGCAAACAAGAATAAACGATGAATTAAGTATACACATTGATAATTGATTTGTAATTAGATTCTCGTCTGGGAAAATAATAATTTGCAAAATATGCAAATGCCGATTTTCTGATCGATAAAGCGTTATTGTTCTAAATGTTTTCTTAGCATATTTTAAAAAACGAGATTTCGTGCAATACGCATAATTTGACGCCAAATAACTATTTATTGACAAAATTACAACAATCTTATCTGTAGCCAAAATGCATTTATCAATGAAAAAAGGAATTCATTTAATTACATCCATTTTATTAAAAGTTTAACATATAAATTGATAATATAGAATATTTATGTTAAGCCGGTTTCGGTTTAGGAAGTTAAAGCAATGAATCAGTACGATATCTATAGCAAAAATAAATGTTCTTAAAAATTTTGTTTTACTGGAATCAATAGATTTGTGTTTTTCATTCTATATATATTCTAAATACATCATCGCACGGGATATCCAATAATCTATAAAATTCTGTCAAATGAAATAGAACAGAAATGAGTTCTTCAAGCGTAAAGAATCAGTGTCCGAGGAGGAGATTTATTTTCTTGAAGCAGTAGATCTTTTGTTGATTTTTTAACTGCTGGACAAAGCAAACAATATAAGAAACCTTATAAGAAATAATTTCTATTACAAAATTAATGTAAATTAGCACAGGGAGAGAAGTCATATAAAAAGATGTAGAAAATGATTTCTACTGAGACAATTAAAATAAAGTATCATCATAAAGAAAAGTCAATATTTCTGTTTTATTAGAATAATTGCGAATATTTGTTAATGTAATATGTTGGTATTACATTAAAGGTATTTTGTTTTACAAATTAAACAATGACGAAAACTGTGGAATTCTGAAAAAGCACTTTACAATATCCAATGTTTGTCTAATTCTATATTCAGTATTCTGTTGTGTCATTTGTGTAAGTGACCAAAAATAGCATAACTATTGTGTATTATAGTTTACTCTGATCATATCAAATACCTTATGTCTTAAATTTTAAAATTTATTTTAAACTAAGTTTTGTTCCTTAGCTGGATTTGGATTAATATAATTTTAGAACTTTAGATTTATTAATTTTCAACTGTTTGGCTTATGTTTTTTAACTAAAAAACTTTTCGATCTTAGTGTCACTGATGAGGACTGAATTTCCGAAATGTGCCAATCTGGCACATCAGAATTTAACTGGTATTAGTGATATATATATATATATATATATAAAATACCGGTAATGTTAAATCACAATATCAAAAGCAAAGTAAAAATTTTGACAATAGCTAATTCAGTCTAGCATGTCAAGTACCACCAGAAAAGTGAGAACGTATGGTACAAAATGGTAATCAATAAATCATTCATGAATCTAGGTTGATGTTTAGACATTACATTAGGTCGGTAATAAATGGTTCAATATAACTAAGGTTTGTTCCCTCATGCAAATCACTCTTAAGCTGGATATGGATTCATATAATTTTGGAACTTAAATTCATTAACTTTTAATTGTTCGCTTATGTTTTTATCTATCAATTCTTTCGACCTCTTGTGTCACTGATGAGTAATGATTTTCAGGAATGTTTTTTATGTTATACACAATGTATATAAAAATAATAAAATACAAACATACCAGTCCATGTCCAGATCACAATCCCCTCCCAAAACAAAGACAAAAACTGTTTTATTTAGTTGTTATGAACATCCATGAAGGAAGTGAGGCCAGCTGCTTCGGAAGAGTAGGCATCATTCTGTCTAGTAGCTAGCTACACCCGTCACGTGCAAAGTCAAATTTGAAAATGAAAGGAACAAGAGACTATGGTATGTCAAATATATCCAGTTTAAGTTTGGATACAGTGACTTCATACTTGTCAACAATATTGTGTTGACGGCAATAAAACTTTTAAAGGGCCTTGATTAATATAGGCTTGCAATATCTTTGAGTCAACAATTTATTTGTAAGGAGATTGCTTCGTTGTAGAAAATACTGGTAGTTGAAACAAGATCTACCATACAGTATTAACTGTGAAACATATACACCATACGCAGCAGAAGCAGGGATATTACTTCAAAAAAACGGAAAGTTGACAATAGAAAAATTGAAGCCATTACGTTTGTCGTATAGCTTCAAATGTAACCTTTTCTTTTCGTGGGTGTAATAATTGAGGTTTAAGTCCAAATATGAAGCAGAACATGAAGAATCAGTAGTATACTTTATTTCAAGTTCACTTGGATAGATGGCATTCACATATTCTCCAAATTTGGGAATATTAAGACACAAAACGTCATCTATACATCTGTATGTGGAGTTAAATGATTAAGCGACAGTTTTCTCTCCAGATTTGACAAGCTTCTGTAAAAATTCTGATTCAGATGAATTAAGAACCAAATCAGCAACCAAAGGTGCACAAATTGCGCTCATTGATATATCGATTGTTTGTTGGAAAATTAGATTGCCAAACAAATATGTTGTCTATCAAAAACTCTTACATTTTGAATCATTCAGTATATTTCTATTTGCAGTCTGTATGGTTTTTTTTTTATAAAATAAACAGAATCCTTGTTAAGCACTAGATATTAATATCTTGGTTTACCGTTTTTGTAAAAGAGTGACATATGAAAGATTTGATTTAGACTAAGGGATAGTGATGTTGTTTTCATCCTTTTTACCGAGGATAAAGAATTATAAACAAGATGTTCAAGTAGTTCTTTAGAATTTTTGAGAATCCAAATATATGAGTATACGACGACAAAAGTTTTTATTTTTTCATTAATGTTCATTTTATAGAAATTAAACAGTAACCATTGAGTGATATTGTCAATGTCAAAAAGAAGCATAATATTGTAGTTTTAAAATATCATGATTCGATCCAGAATCTTATCATTTTAAAATATTTTACTTCCGGCATCTCTTCACTGGTTTTTCTGACAATAACTTCTGATAATACTGTAATATGTTGTAAATGTCCCAATTCTTCATCAAGGATAGTATTAAATGGTTTAGACCCTTTTACATCATGTGACACGTATGTTAGAAATTAATAAAGAATACACCTGTATATAATAAGACATTCAGTATACTGAAATGCATTTTAAGCCTGCAAACTCATCATTTTCTTGTAAAAAAGGAATTAATATCTTGTTTTATATAAAATGCGAAAGTGTAATGCATCTTCGATTAAGTAGTATCAGCTGAAACTAATTACAGATAAATGATACTGATAATGCAATTTCCCTCTAAATGCAAGAAAAAAATCTGTCAATTGGTAACATATTCATAATTCTGAACGTTTTCAAGCTGTTACACTGATGTTGGTTTTCTTTTTTTCAGATTTTTTATTATTTTTAGTAACACTTTTTTGCATGTTTAATTATCAATGTCTTAAATAAGTTAGTTTAGATATAACAAAAATACCCGTGCCATATGTGCACATTTCGGAAAATATTAGATTATTTTAGATTTTTGGAAATCAACTACAAGGGATTTGAGCGAATTGCTGATATATACTTCATCACTAATTTTTATTATTTGGAATTGTCTATTGCGACACTAACAAATGACAATTAATGTATCTTTACTATGAAATACTGCTTTGATTTCTATAGTAAACAAATCGAAATTGTTAAGAAAGTATAACCAAAGCATATTATATAATCAGTAAATGGTTTCATCTATCACGCGTATATAGAGCGATTGTGTGTGTTATACATAACGGTTCTATGGTGTAATGGTTAGCACTCTGGACTTTGAATCCAGCGATCCGAGTTCAAATCTCGGTAGAACCTTCTTCTCTTATTTTTTCTATTTACAGATTTATTGTCAAAATCAATAACTTAACCGAGGGTATAGTTTACAGATACGGGTTTTCTTAAATTTTTTTAACTTTGCTAAAATAAAACTAGTAATAAACTTATCTTAACGATGTAGCTGTATAAACAATTTAATAGAAATTTTATAAAAATCTTTTTTTCCTCTTTACCCTGGTAGACATTGATTATTATAAGCATAAGAAATAGTAGAAACAAAACACAGTATAATGAATCTAAGAAAATAATTATATTTATGTGCCCAACTACTTACCTTTGATATAAATTTGCTAGACTGTCGACTGTTGATTTAAATAAATTTAAGGTGAAAGTAGGGAAAGGTTTAGAGAGAATATGAAAATACGGGAAACTGTATGCATACAAGAGAATCTAATGGTCAATATATTTCATTTTACAAACTTCTGATTTACATACATTGTATACGTTATTCATTAATCTAAATAACGGTTTACGAAAACCGTTTTCTTCAAACAGAGAGGCTTTGAGGATTTATTTCAAACTTTGGTCTTTTTGAACATTTAAAATTAATTGCTCTTGCAAAAAATCTTTTCGAATTATTATCCTATAAAAGCCGTGTTTACAGTTATTAAATAAAACCCAAATGAATATTCGAGTCCAGAAGACTTTTAAACTGCAAAAACGAAATTATTAGAAGGTGTTAGGTTTTGTAAAACACTGATAAGCCCGTACGAAAAACGTTACAAGTTAATCTTTACAAAATATTCGTTTATAAGTTTAATTCTTGGTAGAGCTGCATATACTTCTCTTTTTATATTTGTTTATAATTTTATAATTGTTTATTATAATAATAATAATTATTATTATTTTTTTTAAAACACCGAAAATCATTATATACTTATATATGTATTTAAAATTATTTTAATATAATTATAAAACTACTGAAACCAATAGGGTAAAGAATAATGTTTAGACTGAGCAAAATTATATAAATAACTTTAAAGTAGTAGTTTAATTGTAAGATTGTTACCTAATATGGAAACCATATTTCATTGAGTACATAAGCTTGATCAGAAAAAGAAATCAAAACAAGGTTCTACCGAGACTTGAACTCGGATGGCTGGATTCAGAGTCCAGAGTGCTTACCATTACACTATAGAACCTTAATTCTAGCAATGATATAGCAAGAGTTTGTCGGTCCTGATCAATATGAAGAACATCAACTAATAAATTGAAACTGAATTCAGAAAAAGTTGTAAAATAATTAAAAGTGATTGTTATTAAAGTACAATAATTAGCCATTTATAGTCGGGTAGAAACAATTGATTACGACACTCAGGCGTTTTAAAATAGAGAAAAATAGTTGTAACTGACAAACATCTTCATGAAAACAAGAACACCAGATATTACTTGAGATGGAAATTTGATTTATAGTCATAGTTGTATTGTATATAACAACCAATGGTTTATAATTACACATGATGAAAATTTAAGAATACAATAAGTAATTTTACAAAACAGTGGATCAGTAGTGAATCCATTAAGGGTATTGACACGCCCCATGTTTGTGAATTTTCAGAGTTTGATTTATGTTGTAAACATATGACTTTTTTAGTTTATACATGTTTATTAATCGCAGATGCTAGTGAATATCAGCACTTTAGTGAAAAAGGTATTTATCAATACATTGATTCACTTAAAATCAAATTAAGTAGGAAGAGGTCTCGAATATGTATAGATTTAAATACATTAAACAACATGCTCATATTCTAACAATCAACTAATCTAATCTAATCTAATCACAATGTTGAAGATCAAGAAAGTTATATTAGAAGTAAGAACAATAAAGGATTTGTTTTAAAAAATAAAAATCAAATACTCGGTTATTGATAAAGGAAAAAATTAACGTTGGCTAATGGCAGAACATGGACCCATAAAAAGCCATTATTACGATATCTAAACAATTATATAATCAAATTATGACCAACAACGGGTTCTTTATTGAATTTAAGATTAGAATAACAATGTCTATGAAGTTTTACTACAAATTACCAAAATGAATTATTGGACCATAAGTAGTTAGAATAGATTGCAATGACGTTGGTTTTTTTTTTTTTTTTTTGCTATATATATACAAGTGACATATGCCGAGTTTTTCAAGCTGGAAAATTTAAAACGAAGTTTGGTGACTCATTGTTTTTGCACCGTTTCTTCTTCTTCTACTTCTTCTTATTATTTTTATTACATGTATTATTAAGTTGCCCAAACAAAGAAACAAAGTTTGGTTACTTATTATTATTATTATTATTATTATTATTATTATTATTATTATTATTATTATTATTATTATTCCTCTTCTTCTTGCCGTGAACTTGTCCGACACATTTTGCGGAGACAGTTGGTCCAATCTCTACGAAACTCCACAGGATGGTTGACCATCATCTCAAGATCCATTTTCCGGTCTTAGAATTTTCAAAATCGCGGTCATGGCCATGGAAACCGAGAAAATTGGAAAATCTAAAATGCCTTTTTTCTCCATTACTTTTCAACAGATTCACATCATATTGATAATAATGCATTGATGTATATAATACTTTTGAATTTTGCTTTTGTTTTCATAGTAAATATATAACACAAATACCAGTTGAATGTAGATGTGCCAGATGTGCACATTTCGGAAATTCATTGAAATTAACTGATCACATGACAAAATATCTTTACTACAATAGGTCCCTCTCACTGACTTATAACCAATTGACCAACTTTTCATGGTTGTGTGATTATGCCTTTTATAACTTGAGGAGTATTTCACACAATGTTTTAAAATCAGTCATTTCTGACAATAACTCTTAATGCTTCAAGTTCTGAATACAGGGTTCTACTTTAACTCGTTTGGGCGACATATTTGTAATGATGCATTCATTATTACATTATACTCGTTAGTATAATAATAATAATTATTATTATTATTATTATAATTATTACTATGTTTGCATTGCTGTTTCGATTATTTGGTTTCATAAACTATTTCAAAATGTGTCATTGAAATGTAATCCACTTTTAGTAACTTCCTGGCTTTAATTTTTTGTTTACTCCAACAGATCCTAAGGTGAGAAAGGTTTTTAGTTCGGCTGTCGACGATTGGTGTTTTTTTATTGACCGAGGCATATAAAATAATTCCAACCTACCAAAAATTGCTTCAGATACTGGAGAAAATACCATTTACCTATATATATGAACATTCCCTGTTGTGTTTTGTGTCAATATAAAACGGATTTGTCACAGAACTGGTACATCACAAAAAAATTATTATTGTTGAAAAATAACTTACCCGGCCTCACTTCCTTGATGGAAGTTCACGTGTATAAAATATTTTGCCAGTTTGCAAAGTTTTTACTTTGTTTTTGGGATTGTGATGTGGACAAGGACTGGTATGTTTGTTTTATTTTATTATTAGTAAATGAAGAATCTAATTGCTTTATCTAACAGAATCTCTTCACGCTATTGAGATGTTTCTTTAATCTTATTACATTTTAACACAAGGGGCTAACACAAGTTCGTTCTAATACTATTAGTATGTAAAGGAAGATATTTACTTTTACGAATATCGTAGTATATATGAACTGTTCCGCCGAAATTAATTTAGCTACAATGCACCAAATGTCGTTATAATTTTGTTTCTGAGGCAAATAGAGCCAAAGAATAATTTACGTAATATAACAAATAGTCAAGTTGAATCAGTAAATTAGGAGTTATTTTAGCCTTCAAAGAAATGTTTAAATGTTTCTGTTAGATTTAAATCTCTATGGAACCCTAAGGCATCAGGTAATACACTTTGGTTTATTTGGATCCAATCAAATTAACAGAATGAAATCGACTAGTAATAATTGAGACTATTATTACATCTGCTTCCAGTGACAAAATACACCTCGGTACAGGCATCTGTAACCCTCTAAATATTTTTAAATATTCATTTTTATCGAAAAAATGAAATCAAAGGTTTATTTTATGTTTGACGGGATAATAGTTACTGTACTCTTTTAAGACATAAAGACATGGAAAACTGAAAGGATTATACCCGGAAAAAAATAACAAGGACAACAAAAAGCTTAAAACCAATCAAAGACAAACATACCGACCAATCTCAAACCACTCCAAAAGCAAAATTAAAACCTCAAAAAATAGCTCTCTTTTACCAGGGAAGCCATACCGAGAGTTCTGGAAGTGCAACCACCTCGCACAGCAAGCCACATCTGTCGCTTGTAAAAACTTAGTTGAGGGAAACCGTGAGACCACGGGACGCAAATATATCCAGGACAAGCTTGGGCGATTAAAAAAGTCAAAATGTAAGAATGAAACAAAAACAACCTCAAATGAAACTGCAAACTAAGTACAAATCGTGGCATCTACATGCATAATTAAGGGATTATAAACATGACAATAAAGTAATTTTTATTTATTCAATATCAAAATCATTTTATTGATTACTGTTGAATGTGACTGAATGTATTTCTTAAAAGTGTTAATCCAACATTGAGAAGAACGTAATGTCTGCCTAATAACAATCAAGTACAATTTCACTGACACCAATACAATATTTACATAATTGTATCTGCATAACAGAAAACCAAGAAAGATAAGATCAATAATATGCTATGTAAAGGAACGTTTAGTAGTTCTAAACAAATGGCTGGACACAGATTAATAAAATATCTTAATTACAACAACAAAAACAATAATGACCAACAGCGGACTCCTTATCGTTATCTGAATTGTAGCCTCGATAATATAAAAAAATATTCCCTTGATATTTATGGATTGTTAGGATATTCGAAGTGTATTATTTAATGTTTGATAATGCTTTCAAGTAGATTTCTTTTTACAATAATTTATGCCATTCAGTGCAACCAAAAATTTATAAAACGTATGTTTACTTTCTTTTTGATATCTATTTTGGTATGACCGTAGGCTGAAATAAACATTAACTTGATGTAATCAATGTCAGCACTGTACATTAGGTGGTATGTTAGTAACTCTTAGTCAGTAATCGCCAATGTTCGCATGAGTTCTTGTACTGTATGTGATTCACAATTACCTCTATACTTTATATAAATATTAGCAAAAATAACCCTGTAACGCCCCAAGGAACGTAATAAAGTCTGATGTTCATTGGCGGATTCAAGGGGTTGCGGGCATTGCTACCCATCCTTTGAACAATTTAAAAGAGACAGAAAGAGAGAATAATGTGGCTAAAATGTCCACAGAAATATCAAAATTTCATTTTTCGCTTGGTGCTTCGCCCCCTGAACCCTTAACAGGGTTGACCACTATACCATCTGAGGCCCGCAGCAGCCCAAGACAACCCGCCGCATGGGGACTTTAGCCTTCCACGCTCACAATATCCCATAATAAAATTCTTAATCCCCCTTTTATAAAATTCCTAATCCGCCCCTTGTTTAACAAAGTCGTTGCCTTACCTCTCCCCTGCAAGAGGCACATTGAATATCAAAGTGACATACAAGTAAAGGCACCAATTTCACTACATCTCAAACAACAATATTCACCAGTTATGACAAACAGTGGACATTATATCGAATTTTAAATCCAAACTATGGCAAGACAAAATAACACTTTCTTGATACAATCGTATTGATTGTTTGGTCTGTAGATTATGTTTCTAAAGATTAACTTCATTAGTTGGTCTACTCGTTATTTCTATATTATGCAGTGTAATGTATACTAGATTTTCTAACTGGAAATCTACTTTTCTTGGCCCCAGTCGACATTGAGTTGGGCTCTTCTTTCAGTATCACCAGACGGAAGTATGTATGATGTTAATGTTCATTTAATATCAAGTTGAGGTCAGATCTAAGTTCAGAAAGACTAAACAAACTCAGACAACAAACAAACACGTCGAAAAAACAAGATTCATATCAATATAAAAATATACAAACAATTGACCAGTATGAAACAAATTACCGAAGCCATGGCTACCATCGGAATCATCGATACTTAGCAATATTTTGTAATGTCTTTTCTTTCTGATAAATACACAAAAGTCAACTATAGACTATATTTTAACTGGTACCAAAAAGATCAGCTTCTGTACTCTGTGCCATGTGTATATGTTGTTTTAGCTATAGAGATTTTTATATTTCATTCCCTTTCTTATTTTGTGCATTTGGGTGAAGTTTCAAGTTCCAATTCTTGAAAGTTATATATTCTTCAGCTGCAACTCCGTTTTTAACACAATGTCTTTAACTAGTCCACTTTAATGAGAAAAACAATTCTTTGTAATGCGAGTTTTTTTTCCAGCAAATTTTTTTAATTCATGTAATTAAGATAATATGATATATTCTTAGTATACTAAGAATTCTTCATTACAAATTTAAAAAACTTACAAATCAACGATTGTTTTATCACCAGTTTTCCCGCCGGTTTTTCGTTGTTAAACTTTTAATTGAAATCTCATAGTTTTGTTTCAGTTTTATGCCTAAAAAGTTAGAAATATACAGGGTAAACTATAAAATGGAATTTTTACATTTTTACTTTGTGCTGACTGATGATAAAGGGGTAGTCTGACAAGTTATTTAGCATCATCTATATCACATAACGAAATACGTTTATTAAAATTTACACCCTGAGGAAATATGAAATAAATCCAAACTGTTGCAAGATACATATGTTAATTGTTTATCCCAATTAACAGTTACTAATACAAAACCAAGGATCAATTTATAAGATATATTGTTAAGCGTAAAGGGTGTGATGTGTTAATCAGCCAATAGACGAGACAAATATTGGAAAAAATACAATCTGAAAAGGTTTTTTTTTTTTGCTGTCAGACAATCACCATACAAAGATGTTTATATACACAAATAAATAGCTGGAAATCAATTAAAAACGTTAGATAAATCACACGTTAATTGTCTTATTGAAAGCAGTAGACACAGCAAGGAATTCAAATTTACATTCAATAATCCACAGACATCAATAATCAGTAAGCAAGTGTCTATTAGGTTGTTTTGCATTTTGCCAACTTTATGTTGACTAGTTAGAAAAATAAAAACTTTTTTCTTTCTTTTTTCCCTTCTTTTATTTAGTTATTCATTTATTCATTTGAAAAAAAGTCATGTGTTGAAAAAAATAATGAATAGTTTAGCACTAATGACGGATTTTGTTTCAAGTACATTTTCCATGTTAAGCTTTTAATTTAGTTATCCTGTATAAAGAATGGTACGAAGAAGAAAATGTTAAGTGCTTGCATTCCTGTAACACCAGTGCCAGGAGTCTCTGCCGAGGGCAGTTTTTACGGTTATATCTGTTTTTTTTTTTTTTTTTTTTTTTTTTTTTGGTTTTTTTTTTTTTTTGTATTTCATAATTGTTATTGAAATCGATCAATAAATGATATGATGATATGAGGACTGAAATAACATCACCATTTTAAATAAATGATGTTTTATGTTTAATCAAATATTTTTGCGATCTTCGTTTTTGAAGATTTTTTTCATTGGAAATTCAATTAAAACTAACAAGAAAAGCATTTTAATATTTTATAACATTACTGTATATATAGTTTTTGTTTCTTTTGTGATAAAAACACCTTCCTTAAGAATGTATTTCAATGAAAGCTTTTGGTAAAGATAAGAAGGGAATATAGTGTCAGCTCTAAAAAGCCTCCTTTAAGTTAGTTTTTCTATCATAATCAATATTAACCAAAAAGAGAGCCATAATGAGATTATCAAAATTGTTTCTATAGTAACCAATACCAAACGTAAAATGAACGACACACACACACACACACACACACACACACATATATATATTCTTTGGATGTTGGACATTCACTTTTTTATAAAAATCTTTTTCAACACTTATAGTTTGTTTTATGTTTGTTTGATTGTCTATTTGTGCGATTTTACTTTTTTATATTGCTTAAATCAATATTATACATTATTTTCCGCAATAAAGTTTATAATAATAATTATTAATACATTGTATAATTATATAAATGACGTTCCCCAATGTCAGGTTCGGAAACCCCTCTTTAAAAGGTACAGAAAAATCGAAATTACTAAGTATGCTGCGCATGGAATTTTTTTTTTTTTTTTTTTTTTTTTTTTTTTTTTTTGCGCAAAGTTCAATATTTGTCACTTCGGCATTGATATCATGTCAAATTGTCAGGTTGATATATACTTGTATCTATCATGAAGCCGTGGTAGACATCAATTACGATTTAATTGACTTACTTAGAGCCAAGTACACAACATTCCAAAGTCTCGGCTTGTTAGATATATAATAAGTGTAGATCGTCATTTTGTTTGTATTAATAATAACATTATTAGGCCGTTTTGAAGCATACTTATCCAACTGTTGCCTAGTAACCATTGTAGTAAAGAACACGAAAATTATAACTATAATCTAATAAAAGGTACTTACCCTTCTGGGGCATGAGGCCTAATTTCCCAGGTATAAGGGAGTTCATGTGTTTTAACTTTATTTGCTAGTTTTATTGTTTGGAAATCTTGAACCGTATGTGTTAGATTTAAAAAAATAAGAATAAAAAGACAAACAAGTATTTATGAAGGGAATATCAAAGTCTATAGTTAATAATAAAAAAATTAAATCTTAAATATTCCTAGAGTCTCCTTAAAAGTTAAATCGACCAACATTTGAAGCATTTATATAACTTTAAATATCATATTTCTTGAAGTAGTTGCTAAGCTAAATGCTGTAAAAGAAAAAAAACTATTTTGAAAAATATAAGAATGATTTCCAAAGATTAAGTGAAGTTGCGAAATGAAAAAATAAACCAATTCTGTAAATTTCCTTTAAATATATCGCAAACATGATTTATTTTTCGTACAGATTTCAATAATGATCGATGTTGCCAATAAAGAAAATTATGGTAGTGTAATTCCAATCTTGTTCCCATGGCAACTTTATAAAAAAAATGCCGACTAGCTCACATTGATCATCATCAGTAAAATTATATATTTTTTGTAATATCCATTGATTTTATCTACCGATATTCCCTAGTTTCAATGGACAATCCATCAGATATATAGACCAGATATTAATTTTTTAAGCTTGTTACGTAAAGGTCTTACTGGTAAAAAGTTATGAACACATTCCATTCCCACTCTATGTTTCATTATAAAAGACTTTTTAAGCAGCTTTCCTTATGTGTCAACAAAAACATAGGTTTATATGGAAATAAGTTAGTTTATGATGACTGGGAATCGATCTTGAACTTTTGATTAAATGTCAGAATTTCTTTGATAGAATTATTGGTTTATTATGATGTCAGAATGTTCGTATTGTAACACGTAAATGTGATGAGTATTGAAGTTGTAACATTAATCTGTGTAGATCGATAGATAAAGCAAATACGTAATAGCGAATAGATGATGGTTGTGATTTCATTATAATTCTTTATTTTTAATACTTGAAAACAACACTATTGTTCTCAAACTATTTAAAATTATCAATAAAGACGGTTTTTAAAGCTGCATTAAGTTTTCCAAAGAAAATATTAAAACGGCGCTAATCTAATTAATGATGTTCCTAATGAACAATGTTACATTTGGCTCAACGATAAAAGCTCGAATAAATACAGAAATTACAGTATTTACCCAGCGACATGCAGCATTTGGGATCTAATATTAGAACATGGTTACGACATCAAAACCCGGATCATTTAAACACACTTTCAAAATGTTGAAATACGATAAATTAAACACAGAACTTCGTTCAATTTGTCATTTGCGACTTAGTAAGGGATACATAACGCCATTTCAAATACATCTGGATATTAATGAGGGACAATTAATGCAATTTATCATGTTTCACCTTCGATTCTAGGGTTTTTCCGTACACCCGTGCGCATGCTCCAAGCTCATAATTACCATCGTAAAACACTAACCAACCGGTCAGAGGATTTCGTTTATTTACAGCTAAAAGAAATGAAATTTTAGAAAATGAATATCACGGATCGTGGTTAGAAGATATCTATTTTTTTTTTAAAAAAAAAATATTTTTAGAAAATCAAAAAAAAAAAAAAAAAAAAAAAAAAAAAAAAAAAAATCAGAAAATTGAAAAACTTAATGCAGCTTCAACGGTTTGAACGTGCACATTTTGTTAATTTAATGGAAAGTATAAAAAAACAATATTAAATGTAGTAAGGCGAACTTTTATAATGTTTGAAGGAACATGATATCGATAGCGACATTTTTTATTTTCTGTATATATTGTCGCAGTTTTAACATATATGACGTCAGGAACAAAATTGAACTTTTTAGATATTGACGCCAATGACAATATGTTGCTACCCTAACTGTTCACCTTGTCGCCTCTGCTTTAAACTCGCACAACTCACACTTATACGGCTGTTGTTAAGAGACATGATGGCTTATGTTGTTAAAGCTGCATTAAGTTTTCCAAAGAAAAAATAAAAACGGTGCTAATCTAATAAATGATGTTCCTAATGAACAATGTTACTTTGGTTCAACGATAAAAGCTCGAATAAATACAGAAATTACAGTTTTTACCCAGCGAGATGCAGCATTTGGGATCTAATATTAGAACATGGTTACGTCATCAAAACCCAGGTCATTTAAACACACTTTCAAAATGTTGAAGTACGATAAATTAAACACAGAACTTCGTTGAATTTGTCATTTGTGACTGAGTAAGGGATAAATAACACCACTTCAAATACATCTGGATGTTAATGAAGGACAATTAATGAAATCTGTCATGTTCCACTTTCGATTCTAGGCTTTTCCCTACATCCGTGCGCATGCTCCAAGCTCATAATTATCATCGTAGAACACTGACCAACCGGTCAGAGGATTCCGTTTATTTACAGCTAAAAGAAATGAAATTTTAGAAAATGAATGTCACGTATCGTGGTTAGAAGATATCTACTTTTAAAAAAATATATTTTTAGAAAATCAAAAAAAAATCAGAAAATTGGTAAACTTAATGCAGCTTTAAAGCGTTACTAGATACAAACAGTTATATATATATATATATATATATATATATATATATATATATATATATATATATATATATATATATATATATATATATATATAAACCTTTATTTTTAACTTTATTTATATTAGAATACTTAAAATACGGTCGTATTGACTAGAGATACTGCTATCAAATGTTTATTTTTAAATTTGAAATTTAATTCCTCATTAGTTTCTTACACGCAGTTATTTGAAACAATCGTACAACTTTTTGTATTGACAACAAAGGGTCACGTATCAGCTTTGAGAGTAATGTTTAGGCAGTTTATTATAACATTATAAAATTTGTATCCGTATTTGATAATTTGGCTAGATCATGAAGTTCTGTTGATCAAATTATTGTCGATACCAAAACTTCACTTTTAAACTAGTTAATGTCACGTAAATTAGTAACAAGAATTGATTATATAAAGTTCGATGATTTGTGTTTTACTACAAGCTGTATTTAAAGTGTATTCACATTTACATCGTTTTGGGATATTACATAACGCACTGATAAAGAATATAAAATACCCGATACTTTATCAAGTCTAAATATATATCAGAATAGCGGGCATTTCAGTTTGATTTAATAATCATAGACGTAAATGGCGCTTAAATTTCGAACAATTTCTAGAAATCATATCTTTAATTGATTAAAATTAGTAAAACTTATTTTTAAATTATGTTATTAGTAGGAGTTTTGGCTCGGAAGTAGAAGAGGGATAAATACCTGGCTAAATAGTGTTTTTGAAATGTTTAATCATTTCAACGTTCGCATTTAGTTTTTCTGCAATGCTTGTGTGTGTCTAGATGCGTACTGATGGACTTATGTCCGGTAAAAAAAGGTCAACTATTAGGATCTTCGGTGAGGTTCAATATACTATAGCACACAAACAGGTATCACAATTTTTGATGAAATAGAACGATATTTCATAGCGTTAAATGTACATCTTCAAAAACAAGTTGAAAAAAGCATATATATAATTTTTAAATTGAGACATTTAATGCCGAAATATCTTATAAATATCTTACAAAGTACAGGTAAGTTAAAATTTCAAATTTGCTATATTTGAGTTAGATACAGTCTTGTTTAAATGGTTGTGAAACAGGGATCTGTGTTCTTCTTTGAGAAAAAAAACTTCCAAGAATTTACAAAAAAAAAAAAACGGTTGGTATTTGCTTCCAGTTTACTTATACTGGTGATATTTTGCAAGAATTCAGTTAAAAAGGGTGAAGCTAGCTAAACAGGAGGTGCTTACACTTCCGGAGCACCCGGCCTCACTTCCTTGATGGAAGTTCACGTGTATCACATATTTTGCCAGTTTGCAAGGTTTTTACTTTGTTTTTGGGATTGTGATATGGACAAGGACTGGTATGTTTGTTTAAGTTTTTATACTTATTGCAAAAAAAAAAAAAAAAAAAAGAAAGAAAACCATACATTAATGATTTTATAGTGACAGACTAGATAAAGCATCTATTGAAAACAATTTTGCGGATATACAATGACGCTAACAGTGTAAAGCAAATCAATTAGATAGAAGTGCTCTGAAGAGGCCATTCGTTTATAATAAATAGGATTTACATACAATAATATTTATATGTCCCTTTAAATACAATTTAAAAGCTATAGAAATAACATCCTTATTGTCTCATCATAAGGCGAGGTAACAACACGGAATTCAAATAGTGCAGAAACAACCTAAACTCTGTTATTATCCTCGTCCTATATCTTATATGTATCAAATTCATGCTGCCGACCGATAATGTTTTTGCATGGTCTTAGAATAATTCAACGTTCCAACAATTTTTTTGAGGGCTAATTGTTTATACTTAACCTAAAGGCTAGTGGTTAACAAATTAAAATCTATAAAAATTTACGTTTGATATTTCCTTTGATATTGGATTAGCGCCCCGATGAAATTATGAATTACATGGTTTGCTGTTTAGAATAGAGTATATCTATTAAAAAAACTATATTTTTTGGCAAAATAACAACCTATATGTAACCGCCATGACTAATAAGAGCACAAATCGACTACAATGATCATTTGTAATATCTGGTATTATTAGATTGAAATGTTTGTACAGAAAATCATTTACTATTATGCTGTAACATTTTTATTTATTTTTAATGAAATTTGTAGATTAAATTTTAACTAGATGACATATTGATAAGGTAATATCTATTCTACTGCCTCTTTTATATAATTTATAATAAACATTATTTGTCTTCGAAAAGTTTTGTATTTGTAATCAATATTTTAAATAAAAAAGAACCATGTCGATGATGTAATTCAAATCTTATTACCATAGCTACCATATCAAACATTTAGCAAAACATCAATATTTTCTGACAAATTTAAAATTGTTATCTGTGTAAAAACTATAAATGTTATGTATTTTGGTTTTAAAATTCTGCGATACAGAGTGATTTAAGTTTTACTTTTATTGAAAGCAAAGAATGTGAAAAATATGTGTTCTGATTAAATTTTAAAGGTATTGACTATTTTTTTTTATTTTAAGTGTATATAAGTTCTCTGTTTATGCTTCTATCATAAACGGACCGGTTTCACAATCGTTTCTCTTAATCTCAGCCTCTTTTTGAAATACAAATAAACATTTGTGATCCAAAATTTACCAAAAAATTATGATTTCAAATTATCCAGATTTAAGTAAAGAAAGTTTTTAATAAAAGAATGATTGTGAAACCGGGGTCAGCAAGATATTGTTGTAATGTTGTAAACTGTCTAAACCTTAAAGTGACTTTCTAAACTACTGCATTTATAACTTACTGAAGTGAAACTAGTAATTATTTTGTAAGGCATTTAGAAATCACTTTTAAATATATTAATAATGTTAAAAAATTAATAAGTTTTCTCAGCTCAAATGTTGATTAATTGCTCATTTGTTGTATCAACGATTGCACATGATTAACTGAGAGAAAAACGTAAAAAAAAACCAAACAAACAAAAACAATAAAAACGCTAAGAATCTCTGTGATAGAATAATTAATGTTAGATTTGCCAGACTGTCAGTAGTATATAACATACAACTGTGGATGAGTTGTATCCTATAACATAAATATCTTGTTATATTCTTCTATTAAATAGACTAATTGTATATAGAAAAACAAACGAGGCTGTTACTAATTAAAATACATTTTATCATTGTTTTTGTAAATAATTTTTTTTTTTGAAATTGTATAATGTCTTTACTGTTAAGCTTTAATTATTAGCAATACATATATATATATATATAGAGAGAGAGAGAGAGAGAGAGAGAGAGAGAGAGAGAGAGAGAGAGAGTTGGACGGTTCGTAATTTTTTCAGTTTTTTTAATTAAGTTTTATAGATTTACTTTTTTAATTTTGACTTTAAATTTTTACTATAATATAAAATCACTGCAAAAGAACACACTATGTTCTCTATGAGATCGTGGAAACTGTCTTACTTATAATGTAAATATTGTTAATACAAAATGTATTTATTTATTCTTTTTTTCAATTTTCTTTTTCGCAAAAAACATGTTATTTTATCATGTATGAGTTACTGCACATTTTATGCATTAAAATTGCAGGATGTTCAAAGCGATTGCGGAGTAAATGTCTATCACAAATGTAACATCTATAAGCTTAAATCAAAATTAAACTCTTGTTTATTCAAAACCCTCAACTACTCATCTCTGTTTTCAATTCAATTATTCCATTTTGGTTTTTTTTATTTTGTAGTTATTGTACCAGACATGACAAAAGGTAAATCATTATATGTTGCTACATATCAAAGGCCAACAATCAACAGTGATCTTAATTGGAAATCAGAGCCACCAAATACAAAAGTTTTTGCAGAAGACAGCAAAAGAATACAGAATATGGATACTAGTACATATTTTACAACAAATGTAAAGGATAGTAGAAATTCACCAAATTTACTGTATAGATTTCTTAAACAATCGCTTTCTAGTGCAAATTTGAAGATCAATTATGTTCATATGAAAAAGAACAAAATCAATAACAATGTAATTATTCCAATACATGTTGTGAAACGAAAGGCGCTGATGCCTTTGTTGTTACATGATATCAGGGTATCCGAAAAACCTTCGAAACATGATCTAACAATAGACATTTCAACGAAACCCACAGCAGCTACTGATGGCGTTTTACACAATAATACGTCAGAGGAACATACATATATAATTACGACTGATGCAAATAGTAATAATTACAATGAATGCATATATGTATCCAATCCGTCCAGTGATATGTTTTATTTAAATTGTTCTATAGATTTTGTAATTACTTCTACTACGTCATACAAAGATAGTGAGGAATCTTCTGGAAAAGACGACTGCTATAACTTTGTATCTTGTGTCCATCCTTATATTTCATATTTAGCTGGTATCATAATGTTTACCTTTGTGCTATATCTTATCATTGTGTTTGGGAGATGTGTATGTGATGATACGTACTAAGTATGATTTCATTTATTGAAATTTGTGCATTTGCATTTCCAGATAAGATTTTAGTTGTTAAAAAAGACAAAACATATCTCTTCAACAAAGACTGAATATATCCTACTAATGAGTAAAAATGAAAAAGAAAAAGAAAAATTATAAGAAATAGAATATTATAAGAAGAACGAAACCGATATTGATATCGTTACGGTTTTCTTACTTTCTGGGTTAATTAAAGGTTATAAATCAATCGATAATTACAAAATTTTCTAAATTCAATGTCATGCTATCAGTATTAAGGAATAAATACCCAGTGTAACTAATTCAAAAATCTATGGGCATCATCAAATTCTTATTACATATACATGTAGTTACAACACAGGGAAGTATGATGCAAATTATAGCTATATACGTAGTTATAATAAAATCTGTTTTAATGTTTCGAACAAATGTATTTAGTGTTTTTTGTTTGTGTTCTTATCTGTTGCAGTTTAATACATTAAAATAGTAACATATCTTATCTTAATGCCTTTTACTAAACGTAATATGTAATAGACGATATATTCTTAACTTATTTTTTGAAAGTTAAATAAAGGCAGTGTGGCCTCATTGAAGGTAAACCCTGAGCGCCTTGTATTGATAGATACTATCCCGAGAATTGGTAGATTTTTTAAATATATGTATACTCCAATAATGCCTCTCGTTTACATCAGGTGAACACTAAAGAATTTTGTTTACTGTTCATAGAACCCATGTAGCTTGACCTCTGAATCGAAACTCTCAGATTTTTTAAATATATGTATTCTCCAATAATGTCTCTCGTTTCAATTCCTTGGTTATTAGTTTACAAAACTAGGAGAAGAACATTAGCTGATCATCTCCTGTAAAGTGATGATTTTCAATGATTTTGGCTTATATTAAAGTAATGTTGTCAATATTTTAGTATACATAGTGTGTATTATAAACAGGACATAATGGTGGACAAGCTGATAATATTTAATATTTGTATGAAATTCGCTATGTTTGTTAAAATATTAAAAGATGTGCTATACAACCTTCTCAGCGCCATGCTTTTATCGAAGAACAAGCAAAGCATAAGGCGCCCCTTTTGCCGAGGCAAATATCAATTCTGAATTAGTTTAACATTTAAAAGCGGGGCCTATTTATACGAAATACAAAAAATTGCAGTTTTAAGTCAAGTGTAACGGTTAAAATGAGATAATCAGAACACCGTGCAATTGACTGAAAATATACAAAAAACCCAACTTTTTTTCAAAAAAGGTTCAATGTAATAATCAGTTGAATGTCTTTCTTAATTCTTTAAAACGCAAAAATTATATATAGGTTCTACCGAGATTTGAACTCGGATCGCTGGATTCAGAGTCCAGAGTGCTAACCATTACACCATAGAACCTGTAATTACTTATATTAAAGTATTCATTATTATTTTGTTTTATATATATTTAGACTATTTACTCCAGGTCACTATGACCTTTACTTTATATAATTATCCTAGTGAGTTAAAAAAAAAAGATACGACTGATTCCTCGTGTTTTGTTTCCTATTTGGCTTAAAACCTCAATTATGATAACCACGAAAGGCTACAATTGAAGCAACATTAGAAACGTGATGACTTCAATTTTCTATTGTCAACTTTCCCTGCTTCTTTTGCGTATGGTGTATTTGTTTCACAGTTAATACGGTATGGTAGAGGATGTCCCCATTACAGAAGCTTTCTACAACGAAGCAAGCTGTTCATAGGTAAATTGTTAACTTGGGAATGTTGCAAGCCTCCGTTCATCCGACAAAGTTAATTAGCCATTATCATAATATCGTTGGTCACTATAAAGTCGCTGTATTCAAACCGGTATATTTTGTTTCGTTTCATTGATTCTACATTGTAATGGTTAGGACTCTGTACTTTGAATTGAGCTATCAGTGTTCAAACTTTGGTAAAACCTGCATTTATATCTCCGGTACTTTGAATTTAATCATAAATGAATGAAAAACGCCATTCATGAAAAAGGAACAAAATAAGTTCACAAAAACCAATTTGTTCACGAGATGCTATCCAAATTCATGACAAGACATTTTTGAGGTTAATTGACCTCAATTAAAAGGTTAATTATTATCATTTTTTAAAAAATTCACGGTCGTGATGAGACAAAATCTTCATTCAGTTTCTCGTATTTCTGTGTCTTTTCTAAAGAGTAAAGTTTATTTATAAACTACATATAGATAGGTTTACTTTACCTGTATCAAAGTGGTCAGATTTTGTTTAAAGGCAAAATTGGAGTAACAGTTAATCTTCGACAAGCAAACTGGCTATCGTGTTTTATGTAATACAAACAATGTATTTTATTAGCAGGAACTTAAAGTCTCTCGTTGTTAACAAACTTCTGGTTGCATCAATACAAAATTAAAACCACTTTCTTTTTAACTAGTGCATTATTTCTAAAAAAAAAATACCGTAGAAAATCAATCAAAGTTTGCTTTGTAGCTTATAAATGGCAACATTTCTTTACAGAATCTCCACTTTTCTTATTTCTCTTTACAAAAATAACAGCATTTGTCATCAAGTCTTAAAAAAAGACTTTCGTAAGTTTTGCGTTCAGCAGCAATTATTTTCAACAGTGCTGTAACTTTTAGCAAGGTATTTTAATTTTTATATCGCTTGAAAGCTGTTCTCGGTGCTATTTTATATTTCTTTTGACTTCCTACATGAGCTGGCTCCAGTTTAGCAACTAATATTATCTTTTTGATAAGAAATCAATAAAATAAGATTACATCATATTGATTCGTGTCGAGATACATGGAATATATCACTTTACCGAGTTGCTACTTTCCTTGTCTGTTCAGTTCTGACACTCTTAACACAAAGGTTGATTTTACTCTGCAACAATTTCCCTATATTACTTTATTTCCTTTTGAAAATTATTATTATTATTATTATTATTATCATCATCATCATCATCATTATTATTATTATTATTATTATTATTATTATTGAGATTAAACAAACACATTTCTTTATTAGCTAGAAATATTGATAATTAAATTTTGCAATGCCTCACCAATCATATAAGTATTTCTCTTTTTCCAATATTATAAAAAATCATTTTCCATATATTCTTCGAAATTGGCAAGCTTTGTAGAAAATCCCAAAAATTCATTTGCCGTCAAAACGTTTCTTATGATGGTTTAAATTTATTATTTTTTTATGTAAGTCTGATATTGTATACATTGTGATCTCTTAAATTGAACAATTTTGTTTATTTTATATTGGATAGGGTTACTATGGTTACAAGATTCGGTTTGGATTATACCACTTTGGCACTCTTTATTGGTATCACCGATTACAATTTTTACCTCAGAAAATAACTCATGCTTATGATATTTTGATAAGAGAATTTCGAAATTTGCATTAATCATAAATTTTCTTTATAATCAAACGATTTATACATACTCTCTGAATTTAAAATAAACCGTAAGAATTTTCAGTTTTATTTTTTAGCCTATCCTAACTTGCTCTGTTCAACATAGTCGTTTTACTTTGAATACTGAAAATGTAGCCTTCCTAATTGATTTGTAAGGCGGACAATGTATCAAATGTAAGTTATTTTTGTATATCTGTATATTTTACTGCAAACTCTAATAAACATCAACACTAGAATCACCATGACTACCACCTGTAATATTTTAAACCTCTAAAGTGAAACAAAATAGGACAAATTTGGACCAAAATATTTTGTTCAGGAATGAAAACATGAAAATTGACATGCAGCAGGGTCCAGATAACTTATAATTGACTGCTACCCTGACAATGCATGTTTATCTTAACGAGACATCAGTTAATAGGATATTCAAAAAGCCAAGTAAAAATCAGTTAGAGTATCTTGATTTTGGCTAAGAAACAGTTACTATGAGGGCTGACTTGATATGTTGTGAGCCTCATATTTAAGAGGTTGAATTTCGGCAAACATATTGCATTATTTTTTCACATTTAAGCCCCTTTGTATCCATGCACTTATACTTTTGTTGTCAATGTTTTAGAACCTCAAGGTCCCTTCTAAAGTTAATCTGTTCTTGACCGTTAAAAAAATACTCGCTGCATGTATGACGTCTACAACTGACAGAAAGTTGATACCGGAAATGGCATTTTCCAGTTTTTAAAATAGAAGTCTGATCGAGTAAGACCAAACAAATAATTCGGATCCCACGATCGTTAATGGCGGCATAACAATGATTGCCTGATATAACCATACAACTTTACTGTGTTTTACCCGACGTTACTTTTCCGTAATTACCTCAGAAGTGAAATCGATTGTTTCTTCCTTTTTAAAAGACTTTATTGTCTACTATTATCTCCTTGATTGTAATAGTTATACGCGTTCCAGGTTGACAGCCATCCTAATGGCTCGGCCCACTGCGTTTCAATTCATACCACCTTTTTAATGAAGTGACAGCTTTTTCTACTGTTTTAACCATACCCGTATTGTGCCTAGGTGTTACAAACATGTAAAATATTTTATCACGTGTATCATATGGAACAAATGTCAATAGGAAACGCTACTTAAACATGTAAAACATCACAAATCTGCTGTTGATATTGTTTGTCAAATATAGATATGTGTTGAAGAATGTTATCGAAGTTTTGCATACTATCTTTATAGGTTCTAAATATAGTGCGTTAATAACTCAATAAAGAACGATAACAACGAACTCGTCAAATCCTTACCGGTTATCATAGTATGACGTAACAATGATACCGATTATCTATATAGACATTCCAAGAATAGTTTGATAATAACATATATGTTCTTAATGGATAACAATAACTATCTAAAATGAACAAATCAACCAATAAATAAATGCAAATTGCAAGTGTTTCTAATTTATATACAATGTAGTTTTAACTAATGTTTTTACAGCGTCACGATGTAAAGGTGAACAGTGGTTGTGAGCTTCGGCTCCACAAAAGTCTTAAAAATTTGACATTATTCTGATGGAATTTCAAAAACCAGTCTCCAAGTGAGTTTATAAAGTTATTGTGGTACCAATGAGTGGCGAAACTCCGGAAAAACCGGCAAAGAAACGGAAAAAAAGAGCGAAACCCACACCAGACTCAGGTAGTAAATCTACAGGTGTAACAATGGCGGCTACTACAGGTAGCTCGGGTGTAAACAAAGGCACGAATAATGACCTTAACTATATGTTAAAAAACGAACAACACGGCCAGTCCCCACAATCTCTACAAATGTTGAACATGACACCTATTCCTAGCGGTACTATGAGCCAAATTCCAGTTTTAAATTACTCGCCGGCCAACCAACAATACTCGCCGCAATACACACCTACATATTTTGTTAACCCACCCCCGGCTATTACAAATGACACTAATCCGCCACAATGGGCACAGGACATTCTTAATAAAATTGAGTCAATTACCTCAAGACTGGATAAAATTGATAGTATTGAATCAGCAGTAAGATCCATGAGTGTCAAACTAGACTCTGTTAATAAGGATGTTAGTGAAATCAGGGGTAGGGTGATGGAATTGGAAAAAAGTCAACAGTTCCTTAGTGACACTTTTGAAGAGGTGAAGGATATGTCTAATCAAACTTCTGTTCAGTCTAAGGAAATTAGACATGATTTTGATGAACTGACTAACAAGTTAAAAGCAGACAATGTGAAACTCTCAGAAGAAATCTTGGACCTTAGATCACGATCAATGAGGGATAACCTCTTATTTTTCAATGTACCCGAAACTGATGGTGAAAACTGCCAAAATCTAATCCTGGAAATTTGTGAAAAAGACTTAAATATTGAGAAGGCCAAAACAGCACTGGTTATTGATAGAGCCCATAGAATTGGTGCTAAAAAACAGCATAACACTAGGCCGATTGTGGTTAAGTTCAATATGTTCACACAACGTGAGGAAATACGTAAGCGGAGTCATTTGCTGAGGAACTCAAACCCAGGTATTTCAATTGGGGAGCAATTACCTAAGGAGATTCAAAATCGACGCAAAGAGCTCTTACCTAAGTTACGAGAAGCAAAAGACAAAGGAAATCGAGCACATTTCGTCTTGGACAAACTTTATATTAATGGCCGAGTTTACGAAGGTGGACCAATACATCAAAACCACACACAGGGTACCCAGAGGAAATCGTCAGGGAAAACAGGAACACACAAGGGACCTACAGACAAAAACAACGACAACACGATGGACCAGAATAACGGATAGCATAACAAGGGGGATAGACATTCTAACGAATTAAAGTTACTGTCATGGAACATTAATGGTGGACTAGAAAATAAACTAAAAGAACATGCATTTTTGAATTTCATTAGTACATATGATGTTATATTTCTTTCAGAATGTTGGTTTAATGACAACTTTAATATAGATATAGATGGTTTTACATGTAACACATTTCCGTGGAGACATACAAAATATCCCCAGGGAGGGGGTATACTTATAATGATTAGAGACACACTTGTGCAATATATAACGGTAGTTAAATGTGTATATGATACTATAGTGGTTATAAAGGTAAGTTCTGAGATTTTACCTACAGATGATGATGTTTTTGTTATTTGTTGCTATCTTGTACCAGACAAATCTAATTATCATAAATTGTATGATTGTGACCTATTTTTTGAATTAGGAAATGTTTTAGAAACATACTCAGCCCTTGGTAAAGTGTTTATTGTAGGGGATTTGAATAGCAGAACATCCACGAAAAACGATTTCATATCGAGTGATTACATACCGGAAGAGACCAAGCAACACGTGTTACCATTATTTACATATGCAAATGATGTTGACATTTCTGCGAGAGTGAACCCAGACACCGTAGTCAATTCATATGGAACAAAGTTATTACAGCTTTGTAAATCCACGGGTCTTCGTATTCTAAACGGAAGACACAAAGATTATTTAGCGAACGATTACACGTATAATGGTCCTAACGGTTACAGTGTCATTGACTATTTAATAGCAAGTGTGGACGTTTTTCAATTAGTGAAGAAATACATAGTATGCAGTTTTAACATGTTCTCTGACCACGCCCCCTTACACGTTGTTTTACATAGCCAATGGAACTCAACCTCCGTTGTTGATCATGGATACGATGCGAGTATAACACGCGATCAGTTCAAGTGGAACGAGGATTATACACTTCAATGCCGTGAAGCAGTTAGACTGAACATAGACAAAATTAACAACTGTGTTTCCCCTGAGGAAATAAACATTCATGGTGTCAATGAAACTGTCGCTAACTTTACAAAGACATTACATGATGTTTTTTCACCGTTTTGTAAACGTGCTGTAATTAAACGACCAAACAATAAAACTTTTAATAACAAAAGTAATTCTATAATGATAAGTACCAGAGATAAACCATGGTTTACATACGAATGTAAAAGTTACTACCGGGAATACGTAACCGCACTCTCGAATTTTAATAAATGCAAAACCAGAGAAACTCACGATCGCCTTCGATCGAAAAAGAAAGAGTATAAAAAGTTTGAACGGAAACTCAGACTTGAATATTTTCGCCAGGAAGGGAATATGTTAGATTCACTGAGGACAATGAACCCCAAAAAGTTTTACTCACTTTTTTCAAAATCTAAACCTAAAGGACGTGGTGTGACTTTAGACAAATTCTACGATCACTTTAAAGGGTTAATAGATACTCCATGTCCTAACGTAGAGGACACCGATAATTTTATGAACAATTCTACTAATGAATGTGTGTTTGAATCTCTCGACAGTCAAATCACCAAAGAGGAGATAGAAACGGCTTTATCCAAGCTTAAAAGAGACAAAAGTCATGGACTGGATGGTCTACTAAACGAGTATTTTATTGAGTGCAAGGAATTATTATTACCGTCTTTGACTAGGCTGTTTAATATTGTGTTAGAAACTGGTTGTTTTCCCGAATCATGGTCGTGCGCAATTATAGTGCCAATTCTAAAGAAAGGTGATAGCAGTGTTCCAAGTAACTATCGCGGGATAAGTCTAATCAGTAACTTGGGCAAATTGTTTACATCAGTTATCAATAATAGGTTATTAAAATGGTCATCAGAATATGATACAATAACCGATGCACAGTTTGGCTTCCGACCAGGGCTGGGAACAGTCGACGCAATCTTCGCCTTACAGACAATTATTACAAAATCATTACAGTCAAAGAGTAAACTTTATTGTTGTTTTGTTGATTTTAAGTCTGCGTTTGATTCAGTACCAAGGTTGAGTATGTGGCTAAAACTATTCAAAATGGGCATCAGGGGTAAGATTTTATCTGTGCTGAGGTCAATGTATGCAAATGTCAAATCATGTGTATTGTCGGATAATATGCTTTCTGATTTTTTTGATAACAAACATGGTTTAATCCAAGGTGAAGTGTTATCACCTATTTTGTTTTCACTGTACATGAACGATTTTGAAAATTGGTTTATAGAAGATAACATTGTACCGTGTGAGTTTAGGGACCTTGCACTTTTTCTGTTAATGTACGCAGACGATATGGTATTATTCGCAGAAACTGCGGAGGGTCTGCAAGAGATGTTAGATTCGTTATCTAGATACTCACACAATTATGGTTTAACTGTTAATACTGATAAGACAAAAGTCCTAGTATTTCGTAACGCAGGTATTGTTAAAAACAAATGGACATATAACGGTAAAGAAGTTGAACTTGTAGATTGTTTTAATTACCTCGGGTTACTTTTAAATTATAATGGAAAATTTAATGGTGCACAAACCAAGTTAGCTGAACAAGGTCGTAAAGCTCTCTTTAGCTTGCAACAGAAAACCAAGACACTTTATTTAAATGTCCAGTCAATGTTGTCACTTTTTGACACATACGTAGCCAGTGTTATGTTTTATGGCTGCGAGATATGGGGTAATAGTAAAGCCTTATCAATCGAAAAGTTACATACCGATTTTTGCAAGCGTTTGCTTGGTGTGAAAAGCACAACAGTTAATGCAGCTGTATATCATGAACTTGGCAGATACCCTTTACAAGTTTATAGAAAAGTACGCATTTTTAAATACTGGCTAAAATTATTGTATAGCTCTAATTGTATTTTACAAGAAAGTTATAATTTTCTCTTAGATTTGTGTAACACTAAACCTTCATTTAAACATAATTGGTTGTTATGTGTAAAGCAAGAATTATTTAACTTGGGTATGTGTGATATGTGGTTCTCTCCATATAAGTTTGACTCGTCTTACACATTAACATTATTAAAACAAAGGCTAATAGACCAGTGTAAGCAGGATATACTGTGTAAGATACAGTCTACTAGTAAATGTTATGTTTACCAGTATATAACGGATCATCATTGTTTACAATTTTACCTGTTTAAGGGAATCCCTACATCCCTTAAAAATTATATAGCAAAAATTCGCTTATCTAGTCATAATCTTGCTGTAGAGGTCGGACGCTATAGGAAAGTTGACAAACATAACAGATTCTGTTTTTATTGTAAAGACTGTATAGAGGACGAATACCATTTTATTTTACAATGTCCTCTATATAAATTAATCAGAGTAAAATATATAAAACCGTATTACTGGCAAAAGCCGAGTATGTTTAAATTAATACAGTTATTGAGTGTCAATAATGTAAAAGAGCTTTGTAATTTTGGTATGTTCTTAAGAAAATCATTTTCACTGCGTTCTAACCAGCAATCTTAATCATATTGTACTATTCTCCTTGTACTATTCTCCTTGTACTATGTTACGAAATGATATATAACATGTCGTAAAATACTGTACATTTTGTACCACTGTTTACATGTTTTAGATACAATGTACACTGATGGATATTAATATTCAAAGTAATAAAGTAATAATAATAATAATACAGTAGTTCAGTAAAATAAAGTTATACAGTGTAAGTGGTTAGGAAATTGTTTGTCCTGGCACATTTTATTTTTATCTGAAAAAAATGCAAAATAACTTTTTTTTATAATTTTCTCAACCTTGCCACCTGCTAACTTTGTAATTTTTAGTAACTCAATGTTCATTCTTAAAAGAAGCAGTAGCGGGCGCGTGTAAAAAGAACTAAAAAAGAAGTGCATTATTAAACTCTATCGGAAACAGCTGATGGCCATTATATTAATTTTTTTTTTTTTTTTTTTTTTTTTTTTTTTTTTTTTTTTTTTTTTTTTTTTTTTCGTATGATATCTATGTTTGGTATAGTTCCGTTCCATGTAGAGTCTAAAAGCGTGTCTTGTATACTGTTTCATACGTTTTACATAAAGTTCCTTCAGATTTATTTTCATTTGTTCCATAGTGGACTTGAAGATTTTGTTTTCTATACCTATTTTTCATATAGCAATAAATGCATTCGTGTATCAGTGACCGCGTAATGTACAACATGGACGAATTAAAATTTTATCAAAAACGCCGAAAAATAAAATAATCTTACTTTAACCAAACAGAGCATCAAGCAATCAACAGAAACACGAGACATTGAATACGAACAAATGATATTAATAATGACAAACTGCTTTTGGTTACGGACGTCAATACACTAGTAATGAAATTAAAATAAAGTATTCGTTTCAGACAAGTACTGCATGGCAGCAGTTGTATCTTGTATATTCTAGATCACAATACGGAAGTATTAATTATTTCTTGATTACTTTTCTATAAATTAATTTCTTTCATACCTTCTCAATTTAAACCTGACACGCAAAAATGTATTTATTCACTCATAAATCAATCTTATCATGAACGCATACTCAATACAATTTCCATATTTGAAAATGCATACTTCTAGAAATAGAAATAATCGGAAGAATTAGTAGAAATAAGTTTAAAGTTGAACGCATATATAGATATCTTTTACAGACATCAATCATATCAAGAAAATGACTTGTGTAGGCTTTTTAGCTAGATTGAACAATACTGTTTAGCATGAGTAAAAGTCATCAATTGAAAATAATTAAGAAATATTCTTGTTTGTATTTGGGAATAGTTTTTACTAAAGAACCACGTACAGCTGAATACTAGTAATTATAATATCCAGTGCACGACCAAGTGCGTATGTGTTTGTGTGGTGGAATCATCATTAATATCTCTCTCTCTCTCTCTCTCTCTCTCTCTCTCTCTCTCTCTCTCTCTCTCTCTCTCTCTTCTCTCGTTATCTTCTTACGTTAGTATTCTTGATTGGATTGTTTGTGGTCAGATACATGCTATTCAGCATTTGTTTACCTGTTGTTGAAAAGATAGTATAATGTCATTCTAGTGACGTATTATAATGCCACAAATATTTAACATACAGGCCCCAGTTTCACAATCATTCACTCACTGAGTACACTCAACTCAAATTGAGGAATATTTGAATGTCAATTTTTAAAACATTGTACATTTTAAATTGAATATATAATGTTTTATTTAAATTGTTCAGCGTAGATTTGTTAACAAAACAAACTATTGTCTCATAAAACTTTAGATATTTAAATATTGATGAGTGAAAATAGGAAATATATGAGTTGAGTGTACCCTCAGTTGAGTAAATAATTGTGAAACTGGGGCCAGATCTCTACGTTCACTGATAATGATGGGATAGTTTAGTTTTGTTCTCAGGGTATAATTTCTTATTAATAGGAGATCAGTATAGATTTGAAATGTTTGTTTTCGTTTTCTTTATATGAAGAGTCAAGTAAAAACAAAATATACTTTTCATGCGACTGTTCTGAGAAAAAGAAGCAAGAAAAAAAATCAATTTTCCACGAATTACAAAACCTGCTGAACACCTGCTGTCATAATCAATCAAGATATGTTAATTTGTGTTTATTATTGTTGCATCATTTTGGAGACCATCTTTTAATTTTACAATCAAATGAATTAAAGGAAAAATGTAAAATGTTACGAAGAGGTGGCATGATGTAGCATTAATCGTGTATACAGTTAATCCTTGGTACACGTGACTTTTAAGCCCTATTTATTGTGTGCATTTTGTACCTCAACTAATTAAGAAACATTTTAGTCGAAACAAAAATATAAACATTGATAAAATAAAAGTTAACTTTGGTTTTGTCTGATGTGGCACATATTTCTTTTGTTTCTTGCTTATTTGTTTCTTGCTTAAGCCCCCCTACTGGTTTTCAATGTACCAGCATAACTGAGATTGGTGCCTTGTGAAAGAAACGAAAAGTAAGCCTTAAGAATTAAGTAACTTCCTTGTTAAAAACATCAGGAAAACTGCCAAAACGACGTAAAACAACATTCAACTACATCAACCAACCAAAATGACATCATATTAGAGTCATTATTAATGTTATACATTCACTGTGAGGAGTAATTTGACTATAGATCTCTGTATCTTAAATGTTATACACCGCAAATTGTTAAATTAAATCTATTGTACTTGCAATCATGAGTTCAGTAATTCTAGTTAAGGTGTGTTTTGGAATCATTAATGCGGATGCCAAATTGAATTGCGAAAGATTTTCTTCATTAAATAACAATATTGGAATGCGTATCAGTTAATTACACAAGAAAAATTCATTATTTGATCATCTCGTTCGTTTACACCTGTTAACATGGTAACCGTCATTGAAACAAGAATAAACAGAACTCTTTAATTGTTGGTTTATTAAGCATTATGTTTAAACCAGGATATTTGAAGTTCATAATCAACTATTTTTTTCATCATTTATATTGTAGTATTCGCCCCCACTGTCTTGGCTGAATCCCAAAAACACAAGATGTAAGTCGATATATTGGAATTATGTTAACTGGTTTGGATTATAAAATCGTGCATTAAACAGACGAATAAAAAAGAATCAATTTTTATTAGATATCTTCTGGTTTTAATATTGGTGCTTCATTTCAAGAAAGGTCAAGATAATTTTAGATCGTGTTTTTAAGGGCATTCAACTGTCATTGGTCTTGTTTCTTAAAAATAAGACAAAATTATAGAAACTGGTCGAAAATTGACTATTGAGTCCTACTTCGGTAGTAGTTTTCAATCAAATTTAATTATATTTACAACAGATAAAATAATAAAGAAAATTGTATCATCAACAACAAAAATTTTACTAATGTCATAGCGAATTGTTTCTTTTTAATGTCGTTACATTAAAACAAAGTCATATGTACTTAGTAAGGAATGTAAGAAGTCTAACTGTCAACAGTTCCACAAATATCCCAATGCTTACATTTTATAGGCCACATCAGAACAAATACGTCGCTGCTGAAAAACTTCACTTCAAGTAACAAGAGAATGGATTACTGGTGTTTTATGCCAAGTCCAGATTATTTCACTTACATCGAGGCGATGGTATGGTGTAGAAAGCCGGAGTGCACAGAGGACACCATCAACTTTCTTCAAGCGAACTTAAAAACTTACTCAGACTTAAATTTGCCTAAGCAGGACTCTAACCAAGGCATTAAGATCCATTGTGATCCGTACGGAAGCGCGCGACTGTAAGACCCTCAAATGTAAAAATCACGTTAAATGTAAAAAGGTCAAATTTGACATCAAATGTAAAAACAACTTAACTCTAAATGTAAAAACAATGCTACAAATGTAAAAACTTGACATCAATTGTAAAAAGCATTGATGATGCTAAATGTAAAAACATTTTAACGCTAAATGTAAAAATGCCGATTAACGTTAAATGTGAAAACAAAATAGTGATAAATGTAAAACAAAAACATTGCCCACGTTCGCAAAAATCTAAATTGGAACTGAGACCATATAGTAGGCTTCTAATGAAAAACTAAAATCAAAGTACTGAGAAGCGTTAAGCTAGCAACTATGTGTGGTTTCTAAAGATGCAATTAATGTTTTACAGGATTTCAGTGTAAACTAAAGTCGTCTTTATAATGCTGGCACACTGTTAGTGATGCCGAAACCGAACCCACGTTTACATTTAGAGTAAAACTGTTTTTACATTTAATGTCAAATTTGATATTTTTACATTTGACGGTCTTACACGCGACCACTGAGTCCCCGTATCAAGGTTACTTAGAAGTTCGATTTTTTTCAAAAACTGTTTCTTGAAAAATTACCTCTTTTTTACTTTAATTAAATGAAAATATATGCATTTCTTAAACGCTATTTTTTCAAGGTTTTAATAGAAATTTGGACATATCTTTTAAAATGTAACGGTGGCTTTCTCTCTCACTACCAATATCTAAACATTTGATTGTAAAATAATTTGACACTAAAAACTTAACACGTGACCAAATTGTTGAAGTATAGACATTGATTACGGAGATTAAAACCCTTGAACTAAATAAAAAACTATATGTTATTAAAAAGTATCATTTTCAGAGATTATTAAGCAGACCTGATTTTATGACAATGAGTTTTCTACATGAAATGCCAATATCAAATTGGGATCGATTTAACGGAGTGATTCAATATATTTTCAATGGAATACATATGACTTTAAGCTTGAAGTAATGTTTATATATCGCAGTATCTACAATAATCAGGAATTGGCAACAACGATGCATTAACCGAAAAAGTAACAAAACAAAAGATAAGTACATATTCTAGATAATAAAACTGGATGGACACTAGATATTCACTTGTGGGGACTAGACACTTACTTGAGAGAAGTATGCTTTTCTTAAAAATAACAATCTTATATGAGTTATTTCCCTTCCACTGCTTATCTCTGCATAAACCAATACAAGTCAATTTTTTTACCGGTTCTGAACTTTTCAAAAGACATAAAAATCACAAGTGAAACAGAATATAAATAAGAAAACTTAGACACATTCTTAATAATTCTAAGATACACTACGGAAAATGGTAAAACTTTACAAGGTTACGAAATGCTAAATCAGTCATAGCGAATAGCACAGAACCTTTTACATATTGTCACATTATAAATTTTTGAATTTTCTGAATGAAATATTCAAAAATTTATAATATGACAACCAGTTGTCATATAATAAATTTTTGAATATTTCATTCAAAAATTCAAAAATTTATTATATGACAATATCTTTTATAATACGAATAATCAGTTATTATAAGCAGGAAGTAAAATAGATAATATAAGGAATATTTTTTTAGTTTTGATTTTTAATTTAACCTTTTTGAATAACAGTTGATGTATCCATTTAAATGAATCAAAATGTGTTAAAGCATGTTGTGATTTAGAACTTGAAAGATGTTTAAAAATTTTAATGTTTTTCTTTGGTGTTTGCAGGACGAAGTATACTTAAAACGCGTTAACGCAAACCCTCAATATGGAACGTGTTGGACAAAATATCAGTTTGACATACGTGCATACATAATTGATGAACTCTGTCATATTTGACATACTGTGCCATTGTAAACCTACACGATGGGCTACGCCACCAATGACCAACTTGACGGGCTCTACGCCACCGTTTTATCTACTTGATGAGCTGTACACCACCGCTGACCTACTTGACGGGCACTACGCCACTTGTTGGCCTACTTGATGAACTCTACGCCACCAATGGCCTACTCGATGAGCTCTACGCCACCATTTAATCTACTTGATGAGCTCTACGCCACCATTGACCTACTTAACGGGCACTACGCAACTTGTTGACCTACTTGATGAGCTCTGTATCACTGATGACATACATGATAGACTCGGTGTTACGGTTGTCATACTTGAGAAATTCTTGTGTTTTTTTTTTTATAAAAAATTAACTCTATGAAATTGAACAAACCAATATTTTAAAATAGCCAAAAAGTTACAAAGATAAGACCTCAACTATTCACGAGAAAAGAAGAAAATACAAAATCCAAAATTAACCAATTTTGCCATATAAAATACAGGTTGTTTACATGGTAATAACAGGGGCTATAGAAATAACAATATCAAACTAAAGACTTTGCAGACATGTTAAAAAACAAAACATATAAAATACTGAAAATTGTATTGTTTTGACGAATTAAAAAAAATTATTTTCCTAATTCAGTGGAATAGTTTTTTAATGTTAACATTTTTGTATTTTGTTAACAATGTAACTCTATGTTTAGCCCTCGCAACTGTTTACAAAAGCTATCTCACATACACTGGAATAAACACAATTTCGGAGGAATTCCTTTTACAATATGGATCCTACACGAGAGCAGAAGTTCTTGGGTTCGAACCCGATCGGTTCATACATAAGACTTTAATTATTGAGATACTGCTTCTTGTCTGTCGCTCGACATTAGGAGGATATAATATTGATTGGTTCACCTGGTACTGGAATTTTGTGACTGGGGGAGTAATATGCTTGTTTTCAGCATACTGTCTGATCAGTTAACAAAAAATCGCGATAGTTCATGTCAGATTAACAAACACTTACACATAATACGCATACATGAACATGTTCTTAGACTAACACTTTGGGATTAATAAGCTAGCTCTCGTCGCAAACGGCTGAAAAATCGCTTATGTGACGTTAAACAACTATACAACAAATTAAGTAACTAATTTTTTGGAAAAAATATTGCTTACACGCAGTTCAACTGCTATTTATCAGGTCCTGGGAACGGTTTTCAGTTTGACTTTCAAAACTTTAAATTGATCAGTTGTGTCATGTGCTACTTTTGAATTTTTCTGAAATAATACATTCAAAAGTTGTCATTCGCTACTTTTGAACGTATAATTTCATAAAAATTCAAAAGTAGCACATGACAGTTGTAATACCTTTATTATAACACCCGGAAACTTTTATATCTTCACTCGATTTTAATATAACATGATGTATGAGTTTAAAAAATAAGTCACATGAAAATATTATGATAGTTTTTAAAAGTTTAACCTAAATATTTTAAATAATATTACTTCATACAGTTATTACTGACATTTTTGATTTATTGCACACAATCATCTTTGATATTAAATACATGTTTTACAATTTAATAAGCATGAAGATTAAAAAAAATAGAAATGTCATTTTTGAGATTGTAATTTATTGTAAATAAGGAAATTAAGATATGTTTGCCATGATGAAGTTACACGTCATTATTTTATAATATATCAAGAAAAAATCTATTTCGGTACTTTTATCGTTGACCTTGTGGTCCTTTTATTATAATATTTTATCATTTGTTTCACTAATTTAACTTTGTCAGAGCTATCGTCGTGACATAATCTTGATTGGAAAATATGTTGTTATTCGGCTAAAAGCTGGTTTTTATCTTTCACGTTGTATCTTCTCTTTAAAATAGTGAAATATCGTCATAATTTTTAATTCGACAAGGGAAACTTGCTATGGACTTTCCTTGTAAAATACTTCCTGCTCTTTCTGTTCGATGCAAAAACGAAAGACAAAAATATTATGATGTAACGAAATCAGTAACATGCTAATTTAATGTTTTTTATTTTCGAGACATCAGGAAAGTTTAGTTTTTATAATTGAAGACACATCATAGATTTTTAATTTGACATACATTAATTTTTTCATTAGAAAAAAAATTAACTAAGGTTTTTTATTTGATTTGGGCGGTTTCGAACAAAATTTTTGCATATTTATTTTAATTAAGCATCTCAAATTCACAAAGTTGTAATATTGTTAAATAAAGAAATAATACATATATGAAAAAATAATTCGAACTTTTATTTTATAAGGGTAATGATTTTATTTTTATAAATGGAAACCAATGTTCTGTTGTATTTTGAACTCAGTTCGCTTGGTTTAAACTGAAGGCAGGATAAGAACGTTATGTTCTTGGTCACGATTACGTGGCTGCTTTGGTTTTATTGGTTTATTGATTCAATGGTGATTTACGTCCCAGTCAACAATATTTCACTTATATCAAAGCGGCATCAGTTTTGGGCGAAGTTCCAGAAATTTTAACCTTTACAGTGCGCTAAGGAAAATGTGCATAGAGAGTTATTTAGCATGCTACGCCTACCGTGACACGGGGTGCCATTCGAAGAACTCCGTGACTTTTCTTTTTTAAACTCAAAGTGCTTGACGAAAGAAAAGTCACTACTTTTTTACAAGTCTTGGTCAGAACCAACCGGGGTTCGAATCTCGATCTTCTACATACGAAGTGAGCACTCTACTAGCTAAGCCACTGTAATGATACTACTTTGTATATCAACCAATCACCTTCTATGGTGTAATAGTTAGCACTTTGGACCTTGAATCCAGCGATTTCCGTTCAAATCTCGGATCAAATATTGTTTTAATGGCATAATTTTACTTTTTGTCGAGAAAACTTTTTTCACAATTTCCAGTTGGTTGTGTTAATTTCAATAATTAAGATTAAGAATGGTTCTAACATATTTTGAGAGAGATTTTATGACCCGTTAAACCAAAATGACCTGTTTAAACAATGAGTCCTACAAAAAGTACTTGTTCTTGGCCTTTACACCACAAGAAACTCTTTCATTCTTCATTAAGTCCAACAATAGAAAGTCCGGTATTTTATACTTTTTGCATTTCTTTCCCGTGGTCCTTGTATAATGGCCGTGGTCATTAACAAGTACATTTTTTCAGCAGTCTGAAAGGACAAGAAGTCCTTCTGACGACAACATAAATGGTTCTCGCTGCTTCAAAAGTGTAACTTCATTATGTTTGGAACATCTAGGTAGAACTAAAACTATTTTAACTGGGAAGTAAAGTTGCATTTCTTCCACTCGTCAATAACTAAAGCGGACAAGGTAGAGTGGTGTCACTGGCTTTTAAAATCCAGGATTTCAAGTGTGAACTTGGAAATTTTATGAGATTTTTTCACCTCATTTTCAAAAAAAAAAATATGTGAAAAACTTGTTACAAGAACAGTCTTTTGAATGAGATAAAAAATCAGAGCCTCGTGTCTCAATGCACTCTGAATCATCTTCGTAGTGTTTAAAAAACAATAGACCATATATGGCCGCTAAAGAGAATGCCTAAAACTAGAGGCGATCGAAAGAGGAAGAGCAAGCAAAAATAAAGCTATTTTCCTTTTTCTTGACTCGCTGGTTCCACTTGACATACAACCTGACCGGTACAATTAATATAATTTGATGTACTAGTTAGCTTCAATATAAAACAAACATGCAAGTTAGATTTTGTAGCTTTTTATTCAATTAACATTATATATTAAAAAGTATTGTATGGTGTTTGTAACAGCAACGTTTTATAAATAAGTAAATGTAAATCAAAAACGTGGTTGATTTCCAAACCCCCTACTTTCACATGACCTGGCGTCGATTCATCCATTTGTTCCTTAAAGAAAATAAAAGTAATTTTTAGAAAAGATTAAAATTTACATAAGAATTAAGTAAACTTAGTCGAGTTCAAATACACAGAAGTTTGAAACAAGAATGCAAAAACTTCTAATTACAAGTAAAATAAAAGGTAATGTTTAGTAAAGATTAATTTTTACATTACAGTCTAGCTTAAGGACAATCTTGGCCCGCCTCAATTACACAGGGGTTTGAAATAAGTATGCACATTTCAGAAACGTCTAGCTGTATTGATTAAATACAGTCTGATTTTTAAAAGTACATATAATATATTTACATACACGTTATGTCCCAATTGGACACAAAGAAAATCATTATCAAGACTTTGATCAAATTCTTTGATCTAAGTTAATATCAAGAATGTTGTACTATCAATCAATTTTATCTTTGATCGTATAGAACTATGTTTTAAAGTTGTTTGGGTGAAACTAACCATATTTTGGGTCGAACTAGATAAAGGATTCTAATGATGCAACCTCTAATAAATGCCGTAACATTTTAAAGTTACTTGAATCTAAATTTTTGATAAAAACTTTAACCAATCACAATTCCGGTCAAGCTAGATCAAGCCTTCAAGTGACATATCATATATGGTGAAGAAATACTTACAATTAACTTAATATTTAGTAGATGTTTCCGGTGTTGTATGATGGGTAACTTCCAACAGATGAGACTGTTCCCATGTGTGAGACTCCTCCAACTTGTGGGTATGATGACATGCTTGAAACACCGCTGTACATGTTGTTTTGTACTGGGTATTGTCCAATAGAACCAGCTGATACAACTGGGTTTGAGCTGTACATGTTGTTGTAGGTCATTCCTTTGGTGTACATTGGTTGGACGGTTTTGTGCATGTATTGTTTGTTGAATACTGGAGCGAACGATTTCTTGGCTCCGTATCCTTTTCCAAATCCAATATTCTTGTGGATGAATCCTTGGTTACATGGTTTTCCTGAAACATTATGCAAGCATTTTTATATGGGCAAATCAGAAGCATAGTTAAATAGACATCTTAAATCCATGGAAACGATTAGAATTTTAAATATGAGAGAGAGAGAGAGAGAGAGAGAGAGAGAGAGGGGGGGAATGGTAATGATAATGTATGCCAATGTTTTAAATGATATTTTTATGCTTATACTACAGTGTCGACTTAAAGTATAAAAGTAAAAGAAAAAATTGTATTTATCAACTAAAACTTATTGTCTTAACTAATTGGTCAGGGACGAAGTCTTTGAACCTTAGCAGTCACACGGATGAATTTACGTATGAATTTCAAAAAAAAGCTCTAGATTCATATATCAATCCGCAAGTTCAATTAAATCTTCGGCGCTATCGCTTATATAGCTCTAATACAATAGTTTACATTTATTATTCTTGGGATTCAAATTAGAATTTCAAGTTAGTCTGATATTTTTAATCACGTTCAGTCAAAATCTTGTACACTAAATGACAGTGAGATATATTGTATAATTTTTGTTCTTTAAATTATCGGTCAATTTTTAAAAAAAGTATATTAAACCCGGGATTGGATTTTCAAGTTCTTAATATCCAGTACTGTTGAAATAACAAATGTTAAGCCGGGGCACAAACTTGATAAAGTATTGTTACTACTTACCCATAAATTTGCCTCCATGAATTCCTCCGAAAGATTGTCCTCCCCATCCACCGACGGCGCCACCAACGAAAGATTGCCCCCCTGCAAATGCTGGACCTCCTCCAATAAATCTGCCGCCTCCGACACGTCCCCAGCCAAAATCATCATCAAAAACGTCATCAAAATCATCACCAAACCACGGTGTGGCAAGACTGCCAACAACCAAGAGGGAAAAAATGGCAACAACCACGTTTGTTTTCATTTTCAAGCTGTAAATAGAAAAAAATACCTAAATGGTATCAATAAATGGATTTTCAGCACTTACAAGAGTTCAAAATAATAATTTACTATGTTAAAACGTTTTCACAAAAAAGACTTTCTTGATTTATTTCAGTCTTGAACATTTAAAGTTTCTAAGAATAGTATACAATTTCTATTTTCAAATTATTTTATCATTTTTCGTATGATTTTCAAAATTTCTCACAAATGTAAAAAGTTTGTTATTTTAGCATTTGTATAAGTATACTAAGTTTATAAATTCGATTTTTTATGCTATTTAAAAAAAAAGAAAGAAAAAAACTCCAAAAATGTTAATGACACCTATGAAAAATCAACACATTTAAGCAATAAGATTTATAAATATATTTATATTTGTACTTACGTTTGAAGGAAAGTTTCGTGAATGATGGTTTTACAGTTGGAAATCTTCGTATTTATACTTATTTTTGCCTATGTTATTTAATGTTAGCAGTTCTCAAAGGTCACGACAGACCTTGCAATTTTGAAAACGGTTACATAAATACGCAAAATGTTGTAAAACCCGGAAGGCACTTCAACCGAACACCGCCGATGATATGTCATGTCCCGGCGATACCCGTAACACCGTAACACCAAAAACGTAATGTGACACCTAAAAAGTAGACAATGTTTAAAACTGTTTAAATGTTTAAATGATTTTTTTTTTTTTTTTTTTTTTTTTTTTTTTTTTTTTAAACTATTTCTATAAACATAGTTTCGTTTGTTTTCTTGTAGTCTATTATTGTGTGTTGTGGCTATTGTAAGAACAATCCTTAATATAATTTTTAGGTGAATTAATATGCTTTTTTTATATAATTATATCCATGTGTTTCAAAACTATATTTTCTAGAATATAATGTTTAGCTTGACAAATAATTTTTCAATAAGATTGTTTTTATTGTAATGGCTATTTTAGACTAACAAATTTATAGTAATAAAATATTTGAACATTAAAACATGACATTTTACTGATGTCCTCGAGATAAAAATAAAATAGAGATACATTTTATAATAAATTTAGGGTATTTTTTTTTTTTGTTTTTTTTTTTTTTTTTTTTATAAGAAATCAAGTAAATACAAAAAAATAAGATAAAGAATTTCCTGCTTTCGAATTGTCCTGTACTTGTAGAGACTTTTTTGATAAATGCTGTTAAAGTTGACAGTGGATATTGATATACGTTTCTTAAGGAGAAATTAAGAGATGTTATTAAAGGTATATAAAATAAGTATTGATAGCGTAACACAAATAAGAAGAAATCAACAATCATTTTTCCAGAATAGGAAAAAAAGAAACCCAAAAACTCGACCTCACGAGCGTCAAATATAGGTAGTGTAATATGGGGTTGGGGAGAATTGTTCTGAAAGTATACTTGTACTGAAAGTCATAGTATTCCTGTGACAATAATGAATTAACAAATATGACAAATATGATGTGTTTTTATCAAAACAACGTGGATTTTTTCCTAATTTGGATCAAAGTATAAAATATCGATGTTATAGGAGCATTTCTGTTTGTCACATTTGAAAAAGTGATCAAAATATCCGGCATAGAAAAAGAAAATTAACAATCGACATGGCTTTATGAATCATTTATAAATGGTTAAAAGACATAACGAGATCTACGTAGAAAGTTGTTTGAAAACTTAGAACCAAACAAAATGTTATAGCTGTCATTATTTTAATAGAAATTCAAAATCAGCACATGCCGTAACCATTTGAAAATTCAAGATATTATAGACAACAAAAACCTGATGTTTTTTATGTTTTAAACAACAGACTTCTCCATTGTTTGACGTCAGCAGAATTATAGCTGTATAAAAATATTAACATGAAACTATTGGTTTATTAATGTGGTAAGTATTTTTACATTCGCTGATCTCAGATTTTTAAGAATCTAGTTGTTTCAAGATTTATTAAAAATCCTAGAGGGCACAAACTTGCTTGAGTTTAAAATACGGATTATGCATCGTAAATTAAGAAAGTAAGAAAAATAAAAATGCTATTAGCTGATTGCCTCTGTATCTTAGAGTACATGCGGCATCGGTGGCCAAGTGGTCTAAAGCGCGTGGTAACAAACCACAGTGCCACTTATCGCCTAGGTTAGAATCTCATTTAATCGCCTTTGTATCTTTTCTTTTTCGGAGTTTTACTCTTTTCACGCCTTGTGTTTCCTTTCACTCCTAGTGTTTGTGTTAAAAGAAATAGAAAAATCAAAAATTAGTCTTTAGACAAAGCTAGCAGTTCATTAGCTTAAGAGTCTTCTAATTCATATTTCATTCTCAGATAACTAATTTTTTCGTTTATCTGCAGTAATATAACTGGTTTCCGGTACCGTATATATTTCGTGTTTTGATTATTTCGTTTATCTGCAGTAATATAACCGGTTTCCGGTACCGTATATATCACGTGTTTTGATTATTTCGTTTATCTGCAGTAATATAACTGGTTTCCGGTACCGTATATATCATGTGTTTTGATTATTTCGTTTATCTGCAGTAATATAACTGGTTTCCGGTACCGTATATATCATGTGTTTTGATTATTTCGTTTATCTGCAGTATTATAACTGGTTTCCGGTACCGTATATATCATGTGTTTTGATTATTTCGTTTATCTGCAGTAATATAACTGGTTTCCGGCACCGTACATTTCATGTGTTTTGATTATTTCGTTTATCTGCAGTAATATAACTGGCTTCCGGTACCGTATATATCATGTGTTTTGATAACAATAATTTTTATTTTTAAAAAATGCTAATGGCAGTTCTATCGTTTTAAAGGTCTCTAGATTTTTTTAAATTTATTTCTAAATATTTAAGTCTCCCACCAACAAAAGTGGAGGGAGACTTATTGTTTTTGTACTG
>CM056595.1:14024590-14079779 GCA_029721355.1 Tegillarca granosa
AGAACTAGCAATGAAAATAGACTTAAAGGAAGAACGCGTAGAGGTAAATACTTAAGCTCTAAATAACATGTTTTAATACTTCTCACAAGACTGCTTTCTGCCGAGACGTTTTTTGGCATACAGAACATGTTAAAGTTATAAGTCTGTCAAAATTAATAAACATATTAATCTACATAACGAATAATTAAAATGTTAAATAAAAAAATTAATTCTCAGATATTGACCAGATTAACCAGGTTAACCAGATATGCACTATAGATTCATTCGAAAATCATTTTACAATATGCATATCTATTATTGACGGTCAAATACGCTTTATTGCACGCTAAAACATTTATCAAATACATGTATTTCAAATAGGCTTTGTTCTTGTTTTGTTAAACAAATGCTGTTTGGATCTTGTGCCTCTGAATGCCTTTACATATCGGGCTTTATTTAGTATCATCAATATCGTTATATAACCACTTAAATAAAACAAAAAGTTGCTTTTTGGTATTTAATATTCATTTATGCTTGTTTAAATAGGGAAACCCCCTATTTTTTCCAGTTGTCTTTTACCTTTAAAATTATCGTTCAATTCGAAAAACAAGGGTATATGACCAATTCGATAATTTAAAAAAAGGTATATGATATAGTCAAAAATTGAATTTTTAATTCTACATGTAAATCTTTTACGTTTCTTAGTTTGATTAAAAAAAAAAAACCGTTTCAGGAGAATCTCTGGCTTCAGATGGCTTAGTTAAATACTATTTATGTTGATAAATGTTTATAGATTGAAGGCCCTTTTTTCTGAGGCTTTGGTTTATCCTATATCAACACACAAAAAAATCAATATAGGATTCAAGCACTATTAATTCACCCATCAAACACTTTTAACTACAAACTGAAATCTTTGACGATAATCTGATAAGTGTTGAGTTTTATATACTAAGTTTTCACTCTGAATAATCAGTGTTTTTGTTACAAATCTTGATAATCGCAAAAGCAACTTATTATCGTTCAAGCATTTTTATATTTATCTAAACATTTGTGTCAAATGTATTTAATATATGTATCCTGAATGATGCGGTAGAATATAAACATGTTAAAATACAAACAGAAAGAGTCTCCATTTATCTCTAGAATCGATAAGATTGTTAAAATCATTTGAAGCAAATCACAGTTTTTCTGAATCAAACGATCCATGATACACTAAAGTACAATTCATTTTGCTCTAAGTTGCACCAGTTCTTTTTTAATTGAAATCAAGCAGCTTTAATAACCGCAATTATAACAATACCAACATCCCAAAATGGGCGGCACACCCCCATACATCAGACGAAAAACCTTCCAAGATCAAACGACAGCGAACGCGGAATCTTCATCAGATAAGGCTAAAATCAGAGAAAGATTGGACGCCTTCCGTTGTATACTTTTTAAAATTTTTCATCAGGATGTAAGGCTTTGTCATTATAATATCTATAATTTAGAGGGACAATAAAGGGAAGCTCATTTTTTATTTCATCTTCAAAGAAAAAAACTACCTTAATTACAAAAGAGTTCCAACCATAAATGTCTTGCAAATGTTTTTATCGAATGAGATTATTAATGATTTCGTTAAAGGATGTTTGTGAAAAAACAGATTCTGTGTTAACTCGTTAAGTTTTTTACCGATAGTCTTTTTGTCATTGGCGAACAGTTGTTTTTGATAGACATTTAAGATATTAAAAAATTACACGTAAATATGTTTAGTTCATATTTTCATAATTATAAAATAATAAAGATAAAAACCGAAATCATCCTTTAAGTTTTATTTGAAGTTTCCGGATATGATCGGATATATAAACACAATTGGCTTGATTTAATTGATGTCTACATTTGATAAATTCGCCGCCACACGCTAACACAACAAATAGTAAATAGATTCACAGTAATATAATTACAATGAACCAATCAAGGCTTTATACTTTTTACCAACTACTTGATAGTGGTTTTAATAGAATATATTGATAAAATGAGAATTTACCACCGATATATTTTATGGAAGATCACGCAAGTTGGATAATAATCCGAAACATTCCTTCCATGGATATGCAAAAATACATTCAGGCCACTTTTGTTTGTTTTAAACATGATTTAACGCATATTTATGGACAAAACCCTAATAACAGGCAAGTCGGCTGACGTTCCTAAATCTCCATATAAAAACACAAGCAAACACAATTAGACGAAAGTGTTTGTTTTTAAGATGAATTAACGTAATTTGTTTTGGAGAACTAAAAGCGTTTATTCATAATAGGATCATTTGAATTCACTTTTATAGAAATATTTCATAAAGAACACGAGTCTCAAATGATATTAATGATGTTATGTTCAAGCGAAGCCTTTGAATTATACAAAGCAGCGTGATAGGAGCCCGCTAGGAGTCGGGTTTATGTCGTTTATAAATGTAGCGATAAGAATCTAAAAGCCAAACTACAAATGCGGGAACTTGCGTGTTGTGCCGGAGTGCGTTTGATGAAGGGCCCCAAATGAACGTAGTAAATATAATTTAGGAATAAGGATACATGAAAAATCTGCATAATATAGTAGATTTAGATTAAAAAACGGCGAAAAGTCGAGATATCTATAAAAACATATCTTTTAATCGCGGAATGCACGCAATACGTAATTGTATTACAAACTACGGCATTATATATTAATTACACCTCAGGGTTATGTGTTCAGATACATTACCCGTGATACCTCAGCGCGTGGAAGGGTTGTATTTGGTCTTGAGTGAATATCAGTGGTTGTTACATAATGGTATTGATTTTTATGTCTATTGCAGGTTTGGTTTAAAAACAGACGAGCAAAATGGAGGAAAACAAAACGAGAAGAAGAAGCTGCAAAAAGAGCAATTGACTGCGCAACGTCCGTTAAAAGTGACAAGGAAATAAAAAAGTAGTCCAAGTTCTGAAAATCACAATAGACTACCATTGGGTTCAAATGAAAATGACCTTTCTAGAGACAGTGATAGTTTTTCCGAAAGAAGTACAGATTCTCCAAAAATTGATGTTCTTGGAGAGAAGGACCCAGTTTCTGATGACGAATTATCATTCAACGGAAGTAGACTGTCTTCATCAAGTCCAATTCCCGGATCTAGTCAATTTACAGATAGTGCTTCCTGAAGATAAATCAGACATTAGAAATAGTTTATTCTTATCAAGCGCGCACGCTCTAAATGCGATCTAAAACTTTTAATGCCTTCCAGGTGGTGACTTTGAGGCATTTGACGTTTCCGGTTGGTATCGAAAAGTAAAGAAGATCAGCAACAAATTCTTTAACTTTGTTATCGATTTTCACAAAATTATCAGACCGGCTTTTATCTATTATGTGCTTTTATTTTGGTAATCAGAGTTAATCTATTTGATGATGTAAGATAGACGTTTAGCGTAACAATAACATGGTTAAAGAAACATAAAACAAATCGAAGTTCGAGATCATGAAGACAAAGTCATCTCATTGAGTTTTATTTGTGGCTAATTATATTAAGAATTTAGCTTGAGGAAAATACAGACATATTTTGTGAGATTTAACTGCATAAAAATCACGAGTATTTGTGTAACATGTTAAATGTAAAATAACAAAGCTAATGTTGATTTATTCTCATGAGGTTACGGTGTTCTAACGTTATCATCGAGCCGGTCTCGTATATTGATCTTCTGACGACATGAAGGAGCAAAATGCATGCTCATTGTTCAGAGAAAATCATTGACATTGCTCGAGGCGTCTTGTTTTTGATATTAATGTTTATGATTATTGTCATCCAGATTTGTTTTCAGACAAAAGTCTTGATTAAGGTCTTGTACCGTAACCAGTTAGTCAGTCCGTCAGTAAGTCCGTCAGTGGTAAATATTCGTTTATTTTTATGTTGTAATATTTATAATTTTATGTAAATAGTTGGTATTTATACTATCTATATATGTCGGATCAAACTATGATGATTGTGATGACGTCAAATAAAGTGGTGAAAATAATTGGCTTAAATCGGTTTCTGTCATATTTTAAATTAAAATATAGCAAACAAATTGCAACTGAATAACATGTACTTGACATTCCATGGTAGTTTACTTGATACCAATTCTGCAATAATATAAACATTTACCCTTTACCAATTCAAAATTGGTATGTTGTAGTACTTGACAACATAGCTGAAAATATGTACTTGACAACACATTCCAGGATAATATGTACTTGTATTTGACGACACATTTAACAATAATATGTGCTTGCACTTGAAAACACATTCCCAAATAATAAGTACATGTACTTGATACCACCCTGCAATAATATGTACTTGTACTTGACACATCTCACAATAATATGTACTTGTACATGACGACACATTTCACAAAAATATGAACCTGTATTGCAAACACATTCCGCAATAATAAGTACATGTACTTGATACCACACTGCAATAATATGTACTTGTACTTGACACATTCTGCAAAAATATGTACATGTACTTGAAAACACATTTCACAAAAATATGTACCTGTATTGCAAACACATTCCGCAATAATATGTACATGTACTTGAAACCACATTGCAAAAATATGTACATGTACTTGATAGCACATTGCAAAAATATGTACTTGTACATAACGCATTCTGCAATAATATAAACCCGTACCTTGTACAAATTCCACAATAGTATGTTCTAGTACTTGACAACATACCTGAAAATATGTACTAGTGCATGTCAACACAATCTTCAATAATGACATATTCCACTATAATTTGTACCTGAACCTAGCAACACATTTCACAAAAATAAGTGCTTGAAAACACACAAACACACACAAAAAAACCAAAACAATATTATATGTTTGTCGTTGACAACACATACCCAATAATATACTTGTGCGTGTGTCAACATATTCTCCAAAAGAGCATGTATTCGACAGCCTATTGAGCAATAAATATTTACTTGTACATTATAATTGTACCTGTACAAAAAATATGTACCTGTACCAGGCAACAGATACTGACTTTGATCATACACTAAAATATGATGAAATGATAAAGATTGGGATGGTTCAAGTACTTTTGTTAGCCACTAACCTTTTCTTGTCTGAGGTGTCTTCAAAACGCACAACAAATTCAGAGGATAAGAGGCGACACATGATGGATTCAACGAGAGGAATAACCGATTTCCTTGAAGACATGAGACCTTGTTTTGAAAAATAGTAGTGTAGCACTGTCAAGGACAGGTGCGTGTTGTTAAAAATTTAAAAGCAATACAAAATAGTGTCATTGTAATTATATTCAATCAATATCCTGCATTCTGTCGTGGGATAAACTAAATTCTGGAACTGCAAGCACAGGCACATTTCGTATTCAATGTAAAGATTTATTAATAGTTTGACCGGTAGTCGTCGATAAACGAAATAACATAACCGCCTTCCTTGCATTACGGCCAATGGTCCCTTGATGAAAATATCCAGATGGTACTATCAAAAACCCTCGACAGATTTGATGAGATTGGATTGGATTTATGTTCTTGTACGGCAGAGAAAACCGAAGTGCCCGAGAAAAATAACCGACTTTCGGCAAGCGAACTGACAAACTATCTCACACAAGGATCTGACCGAGTGGGATTCTAACCTACGCGGTGAGAGGCACTGAAGGCTACCTTCTAGTGATATTTTGGATTGATTGATTGATAAATTGGGGTTTTACGTCCCAGACAAGAATTTTTCACTTATATCGAGACGTCACCAAGTATTTGTGAAGTGGCAGAATTTTTTGTATTTGCAGTGTGCTTAGGGCAATGTGCAGGGAAGGTTTTTTAACGTGCCACGACTACCGTGACACGGGGCATCGGTTTTAAGGTCTCATTTAAGAACCTCATATTTTAGAAGCATTTCACCTAAAATATATTGATATACCAATCATTTAGTTAACAAATACATGTTTTATCAAAATATTGTATATACAAACTCAACTATGTGTAATAAAGACCTTCTGATAAATGTTCGATTTTCTTACATATTCAGACACTTTATATGTAACTGAAAAATGCTCGGTAATCATGATTTTTTTTATTTTAAATACAAAAATACGTTTAATTTTAAAGTAAACAAAGAATAATTTTGGTTTTAGCTTTACCGGTCTTGATACATTTATGCATTTTGGTATTGCAAAATGTCGATCATTTTGGATTAATATATACATGTATGATTGGTATTACCATGTACTAGTTTTCAAATTTTTTTTTGAAATGATACAATGTTACGAAATGTGCTTTAACAAAAATTTACTATACATATAATAAAATAAAAATATTTAATGGAACAGAACCAAAAGTTACTGCAAATGGAAACAGATTTGATCACATGATAAATTTAGCGTCTTTGTAGGTTTTCTGTTTCTTTAGCAGGCTGACCAATTCGACGGAAATTTCTATTTTCGACGAAAATGTACCGCTCAAACGGAAAACGTATGGAAAATATAAAAATACAAAATTTTTTTTCCAAAATTCAAAGGAATTTTGTCATTTTTTACTATAATGATATAGCAGAAAAGGTAATGCTGCGAGTTAGAAATAATATACATAAGAATCAGTGTCGGGCGTTAAAATGAACCAATGTGGTGATATCACGCGTTAAAAATGAAGCAATCCGGAAAAAATTATTGAAGTGATTAGTCAGCCTGCTTTAACTTTTTTGTCAACAATAGGATTCAGGACAATATGGAAATCCACATAATTTGAACATTTTTTTAAATTAAAAAACCAAATCTTAAGAGCAGCTGTGAAAATGAACCATTTGTTAGTGTAGCACAATAAAGGTTCTTTAAAGTATACTTGCGATGTTTTGCCAAAATGCAGGATTACATGTGTGTCCGTGACTGCACGAATTAATTTTCAATAGTTATAATTGTAAAATTATTAGAGGTGTATAATTTTTCGAGTCTCTCTTCTGCAAATTGAACAAATCATAATCGTAAACTAGGAACGATAACGCACGTGATAAAACCAAAGTTGATTCACCTTACCAGACAATACTAGTGTTATTTATGTACTTTTTATGTGAATTAAAATAGCCGAGTTAAAGTGCAAAGTTGTGTATAAGATTTGATGTATGTTAGATAAAAGCTGCTCATTGACAAACAACCTGATAATCATTAATTTACATCGTACAAACATTCATCTTATTGTCATCTAGTTGGATTTATATCCAAAGATTTATAGTATTAAAAGATCTAGTATCGCTGATCAAGTGTTGGTTTTATAGTGCGATTCGCAATTTTCAATTAAGAACACATAAAATTGCAAATGTTGACAAAAATTCACACAATTTAAAATTTACGTGACTAAGTTTTCAATTCTTTTTTGTTATTTAGGGTTTCCTTGTTTCACACAAAATGCAATTATCTTGACACGTGCATTTTGGCGAATTATCAGATTCTCCGATTTTTTTTTTTTTTTTTTTTTTTTTGACAAGGTTTATATTTAAAAAACCCATGACGTCACAATGCTTTAAAGAAGTTGTACTAGGGTTTTTTAAAAGGCGAACCTAAGAAATTTTGTCTTCTTTACATTTCCAGGGTAGCTTTGGTTACAACTTTTCTTACAAATCCCATACTTGGTCCTGATACATGTTCTACATATATTTCACGGTGGCTGAATATATGGACATCTTAAAAAAAGATTGTTGGGTCTGTAATAAAATAAGGTGATTTTTTCCCGTTTACAATGGTTTTTCAAAGGTTACCAAACGTGTTTGGTAAGTCAATGCTTACAGTGAACCTGTTTTTTATATTTATTTTAGAGGCATTACACCACAAAGAAATAGACATTTTATTTGGCCAGTATAAACCTATATCTCTTGTCCTTAAAGCGTTTTCGTTTTATTTATAGTTGATCTTAAGGTATTCAGGAAAAGCCTAAAACATGAATAAGTAATTACTGTGATACATTTTTTCAGAACCTTTTTGTCTAATGCAATGTTGATAAACAAATGTCCTATATTCCACCAAATTTTTCGGTGTTTGTTGGACATAAAAATGCACTTTCAAAAATTATTCATACAACACAAAAATTCCGTATTTTTGTGAAATATTAAAAAGAATAAAAATTCTTGGATTGTCTTTTTTCTACCAAAGTTGGACTGACCTTGTTTCAGAACAAACAGAACAAATAAAAAATTTGTGAATTGTTTGTATTAAGATGTTGTAACCGTTTTTCGATAAAAAACTTAATTCTTTGATTATTTTAAATCTACATTTAAAAAAAAATAAAAAACATAAAACTAAAAACAATGTTTTAGGTTTTTAAAATTGATTATAACAATAATAGTGTCATGTGCGGATTTTGGATTTTTATTAAAAATCAGCACATATTGTTTGTTTATTTACTGTATCATTGAGAACAAACAGTTTTATTACACTCATCAAAATAAAATCGAATTGTTTTAAATACTCCATCTTACAAACTTAATTGAAATGCTATCAATAGTCACAGCTTTATCTAAGACGGATCACATTCTATATTTATAATATTCTTTTAAATATACAACATAACTTTGTTTTTGTAATGATGTTGTTGATAATGCAGATATTGACGTCGAAGATTATCACAACTTAAACTGGATAGTTTAAGATTTTCTCTTATAACAATACTAGGGGCGTCTAGTTGTCTTTGAAAGATTTTGTATTGAATATTTCATTGTAACAGAATAGATCTGCAATCAAACTAAAGGTAGTAAGCTATTTCTTGGTTCCCTTGAATATAAAAATAAATACCTTAAAACTTTTCATTAATGATTTGTTGATTGAATAAAAACAAGTTTGCGTTTTCATATTCAACAGAAAAAGGCTATATGCTGTAGATACTTTCTGTTTTACTTTCTGTAATATTATGGTTTGTAATTGGTGATGTTTTGCAATACATTGCTAGAATCTATATTGAACGCTCATATAAAATGATTAATTTTTATTAAATGGGGTTTTACGCCCCATTCAAGAATATTGAACTTTTATCAATAAGTCACTAGTTATAAGTGAAGTGGCAGAAATTTTACCTTTGAAGTACGCTTAGGGCAGTGTGCATGGATGGTTCTCTAGCGTACCGCGTTTGTCGTGACACCGGGCATCGGTTTTTTAGGTCTCCTCAGAAGGGCATTGTGACTTTCATTTCTAAATGCCGATTGTTTGGCAAAAGAATAGACATTACCAATTTTCAAGTCTTGCTCAGACCCAGACCTCCCGCATGCAAAGCGAGCACTCTACCAACTGAGCTACCGTAGTCGTCATATAAAAGGAGCGGGGATGTATCATATATAAGAGATGTATAATTATTTCCTCAAACACTATCAGCAATGACTAAAAATTTATCTAAAAATTAAAAAAATCTATGAATTAAAATATTTTTACGATGGTTAGTGAAATACCGATATTTATTATCATCAAAGACTTCGAGGTCTTCTCCGTGTAAAATGATTAATAATTATATTACCAGTAATTAATAATAGTAGTTGCACCTTATCTATACGTTAAATTGATTAATTCATGCGATAATTCTATTGATCTCAACATAAATATTGAGATATCATAACCAATTTTAATATCAAAACTTCATAAATCATTTAGCTAACAAACAGACCAAAGCCATGAGACTCACATAAAAGCTGTTAATGTATGTAGCTCAATAGATTTTGTATAAATCAAACCAATATTACCTGATATTTAGAAGGTTTATAAGTAATCAACTGATGTGGTAGAATAGTGTGCAGTTATATTACTTTTTATATAAAAGTTATGATCGAAGAATGCAATTACTACGGTTGGTGTATCAAAGAAAATGTGTGTATCGTTCAAACATAAATATAAAGACAGAAGGAACATGAATTTTAATCTTACTGACGGATTTGTTTGATTGTGAAAGGACATTATCAATGGTATTGTCGCAAATGGATTTTAAGCAAAAAAAAAAAAATAAATAAAAAAATAAAGAGGAAAAAGTTTTACTGGAAATTGATATGTTGCTTCCAACATCTTCAGGTTTAATATACTAGTACAGTATGCAAACTGTCTAAAACTACATAAAACTGTATCTTTTTTTTTAAAACTATGACTTAAGGCTGGTTTGCGTAATCGTCTTTTAGTTCCATTGTGGTTTTGGTTCTGTGTCTATTTTGACAACTCTTGGGTTTTTTTTTTTTTTTTTTTTTTTTTTTTTTTTTTTGTAAAGCGTACAAAAATGTTAGTTTATGCGTAACCAAGACCAATGTCACATTAAGTCAAAAAGAAACGAAGGTGCTAAATGGACATTTTATGTATTGATACCAGTAGAATACATTATATATTTATATATTTAGGTTTGAATTACAATGTAATACAGGCGTGTGTGTGTGTTTGCGTGTTTGCGTGTGTGTGTGTGTGTGGAGGGGGTTTAAAGGTAAGGTACATTTATATGTACAAGAAATTGATAATTAAAGGACTTTTTTTATTTAGGACCCCAGCTTTCCTGTATTAAACTTTTTTACTGAAATATATGGCCGAAATATTATTTTGTCCGAAGAAAAATTCCTACGGTAGAGCAATACTTTTTCGCTATGGCAATACACACCTACACTTATTTAGTTGATTTTCTCTTTTCTGTCTCCTATTTAACGACATTAGTATTTAGTTGTAGAATGTGGTAGGCATGTTGCATTATTGCTTAATTGGGCAATTCTAATGAGTTGTTATTGTTTTAGTAACCAATTGGTACCGAGCACATGTGGCCCACCTGTGACCACACAAGCATATCGGGTTTGGAGACATGTTAAAATATAATATATTGAAGGCGTCATATTTGTAATTAGTAGCTTTGTCTTTTGTCAAATACCTTTTACTCGACTGCTGTAAATTGTATCGATGTAAGATATAAATTACAGATATGGAGATAGGTTAATATCAACATCTGACTTGTTTCCGAATCCGAATCCTATGTAACAGTTATATATGTTTATTTATTAACTTGTTAATTTATTTTTATTGAATATTGAATAAAATATTGTTTAAACTAATGTAAGATGAATTTGAACATTTATTATACGTTCAGTTTTGTTTTATAATTCTATTAAAAATTCTACATTGGACATTGCTTAGTTGCTTAATATAATATATGTACAGTCTTTTTTATATATTTGCACTTTACTAAAGCATATAATGTACATCATTTCTAATATCTAGTATTTTGAGTTTGTTTTTCCCCACACTGGTATTATCATAGCGATTTTTAGGTAGCTTAAATGATCAACAAACAGACAAACAGTTAATATTAATAATGGCCAAAAGCTTTTGTAGTTCAAGTGTATCGACGCATTACACCCAAATCGTAAAATAAACAGATTATTACATACGTTAAAACCTGATTTCTACTTTATTGTGTCAATTATTATTCAAAATACCAACTAAAAGATTGTTTTATTTAGGGATAAATCTAAATTTTGGCGATTTAAATCCAAGTTAATGCATTTAGCATTTATAAAATAAGTATTAAGCCGAATTTCAAAGATTTTAAGTTAAGAACCTTCGTGTAGGCTGATTTTAAACAATTAATTTTTAAATTGTTGAAAGTTGAAGAAATAAATATTTTGAATAAAATTGGGCTAAGCAACCTTAAGAAGCAAACTTTAAAGATTAATTCTATTGAACATAAATAAGTTTTGAAGTTCAAATCTCAAAAGTGATGCCCTATATCTTTTTAATATCTGAAATGTTTGGTTAAAAGATTCCAAGATTTTAAAATTTTCCAATCGTAAGTAGCTTAGATTTAGCTTCCATGGGGATATATAGCTGTTAATAAAATATATATTTGAAGAGAAATATTTACATTTACAACTTACCTTTTCAAAATTTAATACAAAATTGAAACGTTAACACTTTTGAATTTAAATTGCAAAGAAAGATAATTCTTAATGTCAAGTACATGTCAAGTGGGTATGATTTTGATAAAGGTACGTCTCTTAATAAAGTTTTTTTTTTCCAGAAAGCAGAAATAATTTTAAAAAAGATAAATAACTTAAACAAAAAAATAATTAGAAAAGTTGTTTCTGAAAGACTTAATGTTAAGTTAATATTACGCAATTTTCAAATATGATATAATAATCATAATTACATGCAATGTAGTCAAAATTTCCTCTGACCCTTCCACTCTTTATGCCTGACGGCTGTGTGTAGAGTCAATGATTTCTTTATAAAAAAAAAAACCCGGGATTTTCCGATACCAACTGGTGTTTGAAGGGGCGTCACCTCATTTCGCTTCGGACTGAAAATATAATTTGAACTGTAGAAAAATAACTAATTTGTCTTCCAAGATATTTTTATATTTTAAGAAATCTTCGCCATTGTTTGTGAATTTGAATCAATTTATTCGTTGTTGATGTTTGCGACCTCTTCTTTCATTTTCAAAACAAGATCACGAGAACTCACAAAACTATCATTTCTAAATATTTTGGAAGAAAATTCATTCACCTATCAATCGAGGTTTGTAATTTTTCAACAGTTCCAATAATATTATCACTCTGAAGCAAACTGAGGCGACGCCCTTTCCGGCCGACACCCGGTTTTTGATATAGAAATAGTTCTAACCCTACACACAGACGTCAGGCATAAAGTGTTTTGGGGTTAGAGGAAATTCGGATTACAGTGCATTGTAACTGCGTCAATATATAAACTAAATGAAATTAAACGACGTTAATGTGCGATTTTTTGCCACCTGCCAGTTTCCACCGGAAGTCGGTGGTTACTGGTTCTAAATTATCTCGGTAGTTTTATTTGTCTACTATCAATGCTTAAAGTCAAATAAGTTTGTAGTTTAAACTTGTTCCAACAGATAAAAAATAAGTTTCACCTTTTGAAGAAGAGTTACATTTTTCATACCAACTTTGCATAAATTTGCCAAATTATTTTTGTTTTATACATTTAGTGAACCAAATACTATTGGGAAATGATTGTGTTAACCATACATTATATAATTCATATTTTTCAAATACTGACTTTATATACTACATTCAAAGTCTAAATACATTAAATTATTCAAGATAAAACTAAGTTTTCTACTTTTTTCAATAATTTATTTCTACCAATATTTAAACATTCTAGTTTTATAAATAGAAATAAGTGAAGTTGTACACAGTTCCCCATAAACAATATAATTTGGTGTGGATTTTTTTTACTATAAGAATTTATTAACAATACTTAAGATACACTTCTTCAATAATATCAATATTTTTAAATCCCCATAATTCGCAACCATATAGTAAAATAGGTACAATTGTCCTATTAAACATTTCTAAATGATAATCAATAAATAAAATGAAGTGTCGAAATTTTTTCAATGCAGCATACATTGCTTTGGTTGCCATGTTAGCTTAATATTTTCTGGTTCTTAAAAATACATCATTTTTTGAAAAAATAATACCAAAGTATTTATACTCATTAATAATATCTAAAACATTATTTTCATATGTAATTAAATACAATAATTTGTGATAGTTTTCGTTTTGAAAATACAACAATTTTTGTTTTGTCAACATTTAATGTAAGTTTCCACTCTTTTCAGTATAATGGAAATTATTTAATTCGTTCTGTAAGTCGTCGAGTGATTCGGACATCAATATCGTATCATTTGCATATAAAAAAATAAAAAATCTCATATATACATCAAGTTTATTCTCAACACCACAAGTTATTGTAATAAGACAGCATTATTTGATAATAAAAATGATTTTAAGTCGTTTAAATACAAAGCAAGTAATGCAGGAGAAAAATTCTCACCTTGTTTTATACCACTTTTACATGGAAAATTGAACATTTATTGTATCTCAAAATTTCCATTAAATTAAGTAAAACAAAGATGTTATGAATAGTTGAGTATTGTTTTTTGAACTCAGTTTGGTTTTCGCATAATATGTCATAGCTTTCAACAAAAAAGTTCAATCTGTTACATCATTTTGATTTAAATAATTTACCTACACAATTCAGTATATTATTGGCCTCCAATTTTCTAGAATACCTTTGTCCCCTTTATTCTTATCTCGATTTAATTCAATTCGATATTCTTTTAAATGGGTAAAATGTTGCCTGCTAATCAAAAATCTTGAAAAAGCATTTAGTTAACCAATTAATATTGGGAAATGATTGTGTTAACCATATATTATATGATCCACATTTTTCAAAAAATGACTTTATATACATACGCTTTTTATTTCTCAAACATTTACAAAGTAAAAGAGTCTCTCTTGAGTATGCAAGTGTAATATACATAAAAACCAAGGTGTAAGAAGCTTGATAAATTCAAGCAACGATTAACACAAATTCAAAATATCATTAAAATTCAATGTATCACCATAATTTTATTATCAAAACTTTGATAAAAAATCAATACATCATCAAATTGTCATTAATATTCATCAATATTTTTTTATCGATCGATTTAAAATAATGTTTGCTAACTCCATGGAATTCAATTCATTTTCAACAATAATTTGATTTCAAATTTGAACTTATGATCAACTGGTCCATAAATTATACAGGTTTTTAATAACTTTAATATATACATTCACTCTACAGACGGTCTTACAAATTTCGATGACTAAAACGAATATAATTTGGGATGAATAAACAAGTAAAATATCCACATGTTGAATAAGATGCGAATGAATACCGCTTACTTAAAATATTGAAATAAAAAGATTAAAAATATTAAAATTATAAAATAAAACACATAAAGCTTTGAGTTTAACAGTACTTAAAGTTTTTAATAAGATAAAAATAATTAATGGTTGCGCCAGATGATGTTAAATCTGAGAAGTATCTAGGTGTTACTTTCGGTTTATCGCATAATAATTACATACAGTGTTTGTATTTATGACTTGTTTACATGATGTTTATTGCTTGTTTACATGATGTTTATTGCTTTTTACATGTTGTGATTTATATCATTCTTTGTTAATCTTTATTCTACTCTAAAATTTATAAACTTTTACATTTATTGTTTTAACAGATGTTTATCTTCTGAGCAAGTTTAGCGACATCAACAGTACTCAGGTATCATGATACCTTGTATATGTTCTTCTTGTGGTGTATAATGCTCCTTCGTTCTACCATGCTCCTAAATAACATTAAACCAATAACAGACAAGGTATCGAAAGAATAATCACAGCAATAGCCAAAACCATTGGGACTAAAGAAACCTTTTTTTGTTTTACATGCAATGACCTTTTCAGTGTCGCGCTTACGTGCGCATGCGCGTTGTAATTATATTTAGTTTTTGCAAAGCAGTGAAAGTTACAGCACTGTAAATGTCATGTTTATTCAGTTCAATAATCAAAAAATATACTATATTTAGCAAAATTTTCAGCCGTCTTAATTTTTGAAATTTATGTAAAACTAAGGTTTGTTCCCTCATGCAATGCATTCCTTAGCTGGATTTTGATTCATATAATTTTGGAATTTTAGATTCACAAATTTTCAACTGTTTGGCTTATCTTTTTTTAACCATCAAACTTTGGCTCCAAAGGTCACTGACGAGGAATGATTTTCCGAAATGTGCACATATGGCACATCAAAATTTAACAGGTATTTGTGTTATATTTTTCCTAATTTTATTGCATCATTGTATTGTACTTCTATAATTAGTGTGTCCGCCCTTAGTTTGTTAATTGACAGTTTTTCAGTCGAATTAGTTTTCTTGTCATTTTTATTACATTACCATTGAGTGGTACAAAACTGAATAGGTTCAACTGCCACAAACCTGATTGAGTTGCTGCATAATTAGTAACAGTAATAAGTTCTTGCTGTAAAGTAGTCTCTGCTATTGGTGATGGTAGTAAAATGCTGTTAAAGGTGATAGCGACCGTCGAGATTTTCTCGTTTTAAAGTTTAGGTAAGGACTTTTGTAAATGGTACTTTATGTGAGTTATCTCCCTTAAATGACAACAAAATCACTAGATTAACAATTAAACCCAATGTTTTGTTCAAGTCAAAAGATTCGTGATTTTAGCGTAGTAAAATACAGTTCGTATTATAAACGTGTAAACGTGTCGTTCAAGTCGCACCATGATAGCAGAATATACTATTCATTGACGTATTCTAAACAATTTATCGCTGTATTGCAAAATAAAGCATTATTAAAGGAGTATTCCAGAAAATAAATAAATAAATAAATAAATAAATAAATAAATAAATAAATAAATAAATAAATAAATAATACATATAAACAAACCCCAAAACAGAAAATGTTTTTGTGGTAACCCTCCTCATGCCCCCGCCCCTGTCTTTTGCGCCAAAACAGGGAATTGAGCAAACAATTTGTGTTTCATGTGTTAAAAACTATAATGAAGTCATATCTTTTTGTGTTACCGATACTGATTTAAGATTTGTTGAAGATGCCAATCAAACACCAATAATTAATTACCATAGATACTAGTAGCTAACTATAGCTTTCAAGACTTTATTTTGGTACAATAAACTTATACGCAAATTTATTATTTGTTTTATATTGTGTCAACTAGTATAATGATTCTGTAGGTAAGCAGATCTTTACTATACAGCCCAATGGTTCAAAGCTTAATTGGTTTGATTAATGATAAGGAATTTGATATTGTAGAAGACCATTGGTTTAAAGTGAGCAGGATGGTTTAACACTCTGAATGAACTATTACCATATGGTTTTGACAGTTTTGTGTGTCCATACAAACTGTCTGTATATACTTCTAATAATACGTTTTAAATTTGCCAATGTGGCCAAACTAGATACGATCGCAAATTGAAACTTTCAACCAAGTATTACATTATATTTTGTAACTTACCGAGTCAGTTTAGTTTTGATTGAAATGAAAGGTCAAATATTTTTTTAATCAAATATTCAAGTAAATTTTCTTTTGGACTATTCTCAATCTGTAAGTTTATTTATCGATTAGAATTGTGTTAAAGACCCAAACGAAATCTGTGTAAATTTCAGATGTAATAGATTACGTGGATAATTTTCTTTCCTTAAAAATGTCTATCCCTTCTTATCAAACATTTTTGTTACTTCTTAGATATTAGATACCTGACAATACATGAAAAAATGTGCTAAAATAAACTATCAACATCTCAAAAGCTGTTAATTAAGCATACAAGTTCCAAATCAAACGTTACAAATCTCTCTTGAGAACTATGTAATTCTATGTGTCAATGGAGCTCTCTCAACACAGCTGCCAAAGGCTATTCACTGAATGCCAAACCATTTCCTCTAATCAAGATTAGCAAATATTTAGATACACCGATGGTCAGTAAATCCCGTCACTTGGATAGTATTGGTTTTTCTTTAACGATCTTTAGGCCGATTCACAAGCAATATTGTAGAACTTAGGGGTATTATATGAATAAATGTATTACATTTATCCCCCAAGTAGACAAATAGTGGCCAAACATTGAATCCGTTTATTAAAATTTACTTTTCTGATTATAACTTCTATATATGATCAATAGCGTATTCTTCGGCTAAACCTCAATACCCAAACATAGTGACATAACTTTGGAGTTGAATTTCAACCCTAATGCGCTGGTAAATAAAAACCCTGTATAGAGTCTCTGGGAAACTTCTGTTTTATTCCAATAGATTATAATAAGTTCCTAATTCAGTAAGCGGTCAAAACTTTTAGAGAGAAAAAGAGTTAATTGTGCGGATTATTGTGCTATTGTTATGAAGAACTTGCTGAAGGCTTACTTAAATCCCGTTGTAACAATGCATTTAATAAGTTACACTACCTAACAAGTCAATATTAGCTTTGCTTTAACGTCCATTCTTTGATATTTTTGTTATAGTGTAAACAGTAATTATAAAAACCATCAATACGATTTGTAAATCGAGTGTTATGATGGTGAAAATAACCACTACGTGCTATATTACAAATCAACATTTATTTCATAACCTTTCATAACATCATGTCTATACAACATGTTAGACTATTTTGGACGAATTCGGTTCTTTTAAAACGATTGAAAGCAATATTTTTTTTCGAAATAAAATAAAATAAAATAAAATAAAATAAAATAAAATAAATTAAATTAAATTAAATTAAATTAAATTAAATTAAATTAAATTAAATTAAATTAAATTAAAAAAATAAAATAAAAAAATGAATTGAAATAAAATAAAATAAAATACATGTAAATGAATGAATGATTAATCAAATAAATAAATAAATAAATAAATAGACCATAATTTATATTTTGTACTATTTTTATATAATCTAACAAAATGTTTATAAAAATCATGTGGAATATTTATTTTTTTTTTCTGTATTTTCTGGATGATTTGGTTTTCAACAGTTTGCAACAGATATGCCGTTATCTGATTGGTCAATCACTTGTAATTTGTCACATTTGTGTTTAACTGACCATGGTTATAACTGTAAGGTACTCGTTTTATAGTATTGTTTCTGTAATTGGTAAAACGTGACAGATAAATCAAGACATTTGCCAAACATGCTCTCAAGATTTATGTATAGATAATACTTGTTTATAACAATATTGAATCAAAATTAACATTTGTTACCATGAAGCAGCTTGAATGCAAGGTTACTAACATTAGTTTAACACGCCATTAAAACGTTTTATTACAATATGAAACTTTCTTTCCTAAAAATGTTAAAATAAAAAATAGATGAATATGATAGATAACTGTCATGTTTTATTTTTATAAGAAATAAAAATTAACAATTCTCTGTAATGATTAGACCTTGATTTTAGAAAACTTTCACAACCGTCTTTGATGTTTGGCTAGTTTTTTCAAATTAGCATAATAATTATGCATATCTTAATGTATATTCCAATTAAGTGCTTCAACATCACACATGACATTTGAAAGTGCGGAGATTCCTGGAAAACTTAAAAAATTTCGTAAAAAATTTGATACGAATAGACAGTTTACTTATGTAATGCATATAAAAAGTTCTTGTTACAACTAATTACCCGCTCAAAAACCCAGTGACCTTATCATCAATGGCTTTATAAGAGATGTTCATCTAGTTTATCACTTTGAAGTCTTCTATCTACAAACATGCATGCAAGTAAATAACTAGTGCTGTCTGGCTATGTAAAAACACAATTACTTAAGCAAATCATTTGAATAACAAATCTCAGACAAGACAATTAAAAAAAATGGAGTGGTTGAAAAAGAACCAAGTAGAATGATGTTCAACCAAAAGTAAATATAGAATTAAATATACATACATTTTGGAGTGAATAAGCCATTACTATTCCAATTACCCTTAAAAAGATTTCGTTTAATAAATACATTTATTTAATTAAAAAGCCTGTTTAATTTTGATATGCCATATGTGCACATTTTGGAAAGTCATTCCTCATCAGTTGCACTAGCGGCCGAAAAAGTTGATAGAAAAAATAATGAATTCAAATTTCCAAAGTACTATGAATTAACTATGAAAATAATAAGCAATTGGAACTGTTTTACCTTCTCTGAAATTCATATAAAAATAGATTAAAGGTAGAATAAACATTTTATACAATGTTTAAGATCTGTTTAACAGCACTTTTTTGGGTTTTTGTTCGATTTACTAGAGTATTGTGTTTAAACCATTTTTGTTAGGGTATCTGTCTGACATGAGTGCATTAACGCGACATGTGACCGGAAGTGCAGAGTACAGCGACTCAACATGTATTTACCGTAATCTGTTGTTCTTTGCTATGTCTTGCCTTTTTTTTTTTTTTTTTTTTTTTTTTTTTTTTTTGAAATTATAGAAATTGGAATATTCGTTTTATATATATTTTATTTAGACAATTCAAGTGTTCGGTAACATGAATGTTTAAAAAAAAAGATATACATTAATTCAAGATGCTGTTTGAATAGTCGCAATCATCATAATTGTTCCGAAATATGTTAACAATACTGGATTTATTAAATATGATCATAAAAATTCAATTTTTCATTACACGGTAAAGATATAAAAAACATCAATCAATAAAAGTTAGAGTATTAAATTTTTACTATAAGAATTTAGATTATATATTTTTACATTAAATATTTTTGTATGAAAGTTTTTTGTATCACAATTCTATCAAGCCCACGACATGATATGATTTTTAATTTTTATAAAAACAATATTTGAAATTAAAGACGTGACAAATAATTTTTGAAATCTTTATTTTCTAAAAATAATTTAAAAATTAGCATATGACACCCATCATTAATCACACTCGGAGCATGTAACGTTAACATTATAAATGTTGATTATTTAAATAAAAAAATCAAAACAATGAATAAACAATGTTTGATTAAGAACACGTGTTGCACATTTTAATAAACCATTTATGATAGATAAATATAAACATGATAATTAAGATTTTTATTTCTTATAATTAAAAGAAAAATATACCATAAAAGATTCTTATTAAGATAAATTAACTCTAAAATCAGGAGAATCAAATGAAAAATGACGTTTTTCGATTAATTTTTATTTTTCAAAGTAAAAAAATGTTTCAGACTCTGCATCAGGTGTTGGACGCCTCCCTTTAGCTCTCTTAAATATTTTTGATGTCAAATCATTAACCCTTGAACATGCTGTTGCAATGCTGGAAAATAAAAGAAATAAAAAGCAAATATAATGTATTCTTTAATTAAAAAAAAAAACAAGCGTAAGCGTTGAAGCATTTCATTTTTAGATTTTATACTTATTATTATTATTATTATTTTATTATTATTATTATTATTATTATTATTATTATTATTATTATTGTTGTTGTTGTTGTTGTTGTTATTATTATTATTATTATTAATTTTATTATTATTATTATTATTATTATTATTATTATTATTATTATTATTACACATGTAAATATAACCAAGTTATTTTTGTAAGCTTTAAAGTATTCAATCATCTTCATCATCATCAATTCCTTTATCCATACATGAGCATTAGTTGTCTCGCCGGAATCCATTACAAATTTCGGTTCGGACTAGACAGTTTGTCGGTGCTTGCAGAAGGTGAGTGGTTTTCTAGTGATACTTCACGATCAAAATCTGGCTGTCTCGATATAACACAGACTGGTAATAACTGAGGCTTCAAAATCATTACTTCACTGCATTAAAATGTGTTTTATTAAAAATAAAAAGATTTGTAACATCTTTTAGGCATTAAACTTTATATCAAAGCTTATACGCGTAGATCGTATACTATCTGTGTAACAAATAGTTTGCATATGTGCATCTTGATTTCGGAATATACATATTTTGATTTTAAAATTATTTGATAAGTTGAATATTTTAGGAGTAATTAGTAACGATTATACAGTTGTTACTGCGCGTGTAAAATCAAATTATGGGCTTTAATGACGTAAATATATATTGTTTTATATCTATGTAGTGACATAGGAAAATTTTCATAGGGTACTCTTTTGTTAATGTTCTTGTGGTTGTTAAGCAAGTTGGTAAATGGCCTCCGATATTAATGGTATTAGTTTTTATTTCGTCAGTTGCAAGTTCAAGGTCGGAAATTAATTATTAGTAAGTTTCACGTTTCGAACATTATGCTTCATGTTCCGATAATTTTGTTTTAATATTTCGATAATTTTGTTTCATGTTTCGATCATTATGTTTAATAATACGATCATTTTATTTCATGTTTTAATCATTATGTTTTATGTTTCGATCATTTTGTCCTATGTTTTGATCATTACGTATCATGTTTTGATCATTTTGTTTCATGTTTCGATCGTTTTTTTTTTCACGTTTCGAATATTACGTTTCATGTTTCGATCTTTTTTTCACGTTTTGAATATTATTATTCATGTTTCGATCATTTTTTCACGTTTCAAATATTATGTTTCATGTTTCGATCGTTTTATTTAATTTTTTGATCATATTGTTTCACGTTTCGTGTTTCGATAATTATGTTTCATATTTCGATAATTTTGTTTCATGTTTCGGTCATTTGGTTTCACGTTTCGAACATCATGTTTCATGTACCGATCCTTTTTTCATGTTTCGATCATTTTGTTTCACGTTTCAAACATCTCGTTTCGTGTTTCGATCATTATGTTTCGTATTTCGAACATTATGTTTTATGTTTCATGTAGAGTCTATGTTCAAGTACATGTATCTCATTTAAAAATTACATTATTTTAGCTTTTAATCACATATACGTGTAAAAATTAGGAAACCGTTATTCGTTGACCTTATGTATAATTTTTATATCTTGTTATATTTCTTTTTTTTTTTCGTTATAGTTGTTTTGAAGTTTAGAAAAACTGGAAGCATGATGGACCAATTTTGTGAAAACAGTAACAACCGGTCATGAAAAATGACAGTTTTCTGTGAATGCCTGATACGTAGCACAAAAGGATATATTAACATGTATATTTCTGATTGCGTTAGTGTCATTTTAAAATTTGGCTATGACCAATTACATATGAATTACATATTATTTAACTTTCCTCTTTATTAAACTTTAAACTGACTGGGTGCTGTACATTATTTCTGTTTGTCAAGTTTGCAATTCCATAACCATAATCATACTCAACTTTAAACAAATACCAAAGGAATTGTCTTGTTCATCAATAAAATGTTTGAATTTATCAGATAAAAACTATTCTATCATCAAACATCTTTTTTGTTATAAGTACTTACAAGAAGCAAGAACCTCAGAGTTTAAAATACAAACGAAATTAGACAATAAAAGACTAAGCTTAATAATGCCTATACTTAAAAAGCAATTGTTTCTGATCTTAAAAAAAAAAAAAAAAAAAAAAAAAAAAAAAAAAAAAAAAAAAAGCAATAGCTTCTGTCATGTCCTGATTTTGAATGCATTGTTTTAATAGAAATTCAAAATCTGCACATGACACTTCTGATCTTAAAAACAAATTAAAATAGACAATAAAAAGACTGAGGTGAATTATGTATATATAATACAAAGGAAATTAGACAAGAAAAGATTGAGCTAAATATCGTATATTTTCAAAAAGCAAAAGCTTCTGATCTTAAAAAACAAATGAAATAAGAACAAGAAACAAGTACTAGCAGAAAAAAGTAACTGTGCATCAATAAAATTTATAATTTCGCTATTATTACTGAATGTATCAATCTTAAAATTTGCACAAATGGTAAGTGTTTATACCTCTATCATATCGCTCGGTCATTGCATCAATTGCCCGTGATTTTTACGCTTCATGCGCACGGGTCGGTTTTCACGCAATTGTCGCCCAGCATTTTAGTGTGACAATATTTTAGGAATAATTTACTGTTGTTTGTTTGTTTGGACACCAGAAAACCAGAAAAGCAAGTTTATTCGGTTGAAAGCGTCCATAGTGTAATGGCTAGGCTAAATGAAAATGATCGCCTTCGCGCAATTGGTATGCTTGAGGCTGGTATGACCCAAAGCTTTGTCACTAGACATTTTGGTGTCCACAGAAACACTGTTTATGCTTTATGGAGACGATACCAACAGTTTGGCACCACTAGAGACCGCCCTCGTTCAGGACGTCCACGCGTAACGACACGTCAGCAAGACAACCATATCCGGCTTGTGCACCTCCGGAACCGTTTCCAAACTGCCAGTACTACTGCCCGGAGCATTCCTGGACTACGCCCAATCAGCCCCAGAACAGTACGGAATCGTTAACGGGAAAGACATATTCGCCCACGACGTCCGGCAATCTGTCCAATTCTACAACGACGTCATCGCACAGCTCGTCTTGCATGGTGCAGAACACATTTACGCTTCAATCGACGAGACTGGGCACAAATTATGTTCACCGATGAGTACAGATTTCACTTGGACAGCAGTGACGGACGCTCCAGAGTGTATCGGCGCATTGGAGAACGTTTCCATGACGCGTGTGTGGTGGAACGACGTTCGTTCGGTGGGGCAGTGCAATGGTTTGGGGTGGCATCACAGCGAATGACAGAACTCCTCTGGTAGTCACCGACGGGAATTTGACTGGTGTACGGTACCGTGATGAAATCCTACAGACCCATGTCATCCCATTCATTCAAGGACAGCAACGTAACGTCACTTTTCAGCATGATAATGTAAGACCACACGTCGCACGGGTTGCAATGGATTTTCTGGCACAGCATAACGTCAATGTGTTACCGTGGCCAGCCGTTTCACTCGACCTTTCTCCAATTGAACACGTATGGGATGAAATGGAACGCCGATTACATCATCTGCCCAATCAGCCTGTTACATTGCAAGGGTTGGCCCAGATATGATACAACACCCCTCAAGCATTCTTTAAGCATTTAATCAACTGTATGAGGCGTCGCTGCCAGTCCTGTGTCAATGCTAATGGTGGTCACACACGATACTGATCTTGTGAACTGACTTTTACTATCTGCTATGTTTCTAGTCCCCTGTGTATTAAATAACAGTATCTGTAACCTTTTCAATGACAAGAATTTGTAAAGAAATATCTAATAAACAAATACGAGATTATTCATTGCTTTGCATTTTCAAATTATTTTATAATCTCACATTTCAGTCATGCACAGTTACTTTTTTCCGCTAGTATATGTTCCAGCAATTAATATAGCTACTTATAAAATCCTGACATTAGATGTGTGGTGCAAATAATGACAAAATATTTTATTTACACACACACACACACACACACACACACACACACACACATATATATATATTATATATATATATATATATATATATATATATATATATATATATATATATATATATATATATATATATATATATATATATATATATTCAAATTTACTAAGTCTTTATTTGAATTTTAAAAAATGCAAACTTTTACATAGATTACATTTTCATTTCAAGGATAATTTTTAATTCATTATATATGAGAAATTTTAATTAGCATTAATTTAATAGTCTGACTTACTTTCTATTGAATTTTTAATACATTGAAACCAGATCAACTACTTGGTATGCAGCATCAGTATTTTGGCTGAAAATATGCAATTAATCTATCTCATTCAAATAGATTTAAAAGAAGAAAATGTTTTAATATTTAAACAAATAAATTCAACATTTTCCAGTGGGTAAAACGAATTTGATAAATATTTATTTATTTATAACATTATCCCGTTTGAATTCTGAAATGATAAATTTCACATTATCGTTATGCATGTTTTATGGTTAAATTCTTTGTAAATTGAGTCATATATTATTTGAAAGACACTTTTCACAAATAAAGTATAAAAGTTTTAATTAATTGATCAAAAGAACTAAGCAAAAGTCATCTCTCTCTCTCTCTCTCTCTCTCTCTCTCTCTCTCTCTCTCTCTCTCTCTCTCTCTCAGTATAAATCTTAATGATAAAATAATAAAGTATGACTGACGCATGTCTTGAAATTGTTATGTTTTTATACAACACACACACACACACACACACACACACACACAGGTGTGAATACTTCTCAGATAATTTTCTTGTTTCTCATTTAAATCAACTCGACAAGTGCAATGATCATTATTGATGGTCATTTGGCTTAATCCAGGCTCTTCCTTGCTGCTGGTCACAAAATTAGTGGCCGCTGACCGCGTTAAATAGGTGGCCGTGTAATATAGGTAAAATATGTAGTAAAATTCATCGGGCGGGGTGCAACCTGGCCGCTATCGGCAGGTGACAGTTAATTCCAGGTGACCGCTAAGGCAGTTTTTAATATATATATATATATATATATATATATATATATATATATATATATATATATATATATATATATATATATATATTTATATATATATATATATATATATATATATGTATGTATGTAAATTTTTTTTAAATTTATTTATTTATTGCACGGATACAATTACAATAATTGATCAAGGTAGTCTAATTAAACATAAAATGACGATCTAATTAAGCATTAAATGATGTTTGATGCTCTTATTACTCCAATTTTACTGTATTCTTGTGAAGTATGGGGATTTGAAAACGTCAATATAATTGAAAATGTACATTTAGATTTTTGTAGAAATATTTTAAAACTGAGAAGGTCTTCCCCGAAATATATGATTTATGGAGAGCTGGGTAGATACCCATTGTATATACAGATACATAAAAGAATGTACGGATTTTGGTGTAAATTAGTACAGCCATGTTGTGATAAATTATCATCATTTTTTTTATAAGATAATATGGTCTATGTATGACAAAGGTGAATTGAAATGTTTATGGTTGAAACATATATCTAAAATGTTATGTCAATCAGGGTTAGGTTTTTTATGGTACAGACAGTTTAATGTTGATATATCTATGTATAAAAATACTTTTCATACTGTATTACGAGACAAGATTGGCTAGGTAACAAAAATTCATCAAAAGGTAAATTTTATTTTTCTTTCAAGTCAGAATTTAAATTAGAAAAATATCTTCTTAAATTAAATGTATCTAAAGCCCAAACAATGTGTAAACTGCGTACATCAAATTATAAGTTACCAGTTGAAACTGGAAGGTGGTTAAATGTTCACTGGGAAGAAAGATTTTGTCCGTATTGTCCACAGACACTTGGTGATGAATTTCATTATTTATTTATTTGTAGTAAATACTCGAGCATTCGAACCAAATATATACCAGATTATTATATAAAATATCCGTCATATGATAAATTATATAGATTGTTAAGTCTCTGTAATGTCAAATTATTATAAATATTTCCATGTTTATTCAAATTATATCAAAAGATTTGCATTGAAAATAATGTTATTATAACATAATTATATTATATAAATACAGATAGATTTTATTATGTTACTATAACTCATCATATATAGAATTCAATAAAACATTATGTTATTATTATAAATAATATGCGCTATAATAATTTATATATACGATATAATTATATTATATCAAAATATTTCCATTGAAATGTTATGTTATGATACATTAATATGCATTAATATTTTATATTATATTGTATGGTATTGTAATATTATATTGTAAAACTGTAATGTAATATCAGTTAGTCAGTACTACTATATTATGTGCTATATATTGTATGCCCTCGTGCCCCACTCTTGGAGTGGCTGAGTGATAAACTGAATAAATTGAATTGAAATTGAAAAAAAATTGAAAATCTTTACAAGGAAAGATTAGAAAACTACAAAAATGTACAAACTCTTCAAACAATATACACAAAAGGTGTAATGAGTCTGTAAGCTGCAAGGCGGTAACAATAAGGAAATTGTTTATTCTAATGAAAAGATTTTGGTATTTCTTATTACTATAAAATTTCTAATGTAGTTAGCAGTAATTTTCAAAATATTTTTTTGTTTGTTATCAAACAGAAGTTTGATTTTATTTTGTGAAGGTAGAATAAAGAAATTAGGGTAAAAATTATTAAGTTTTAAGTAAAATAGTGATCTACCTTCTGAATATAGGGGGCAGTGAAATAAAAAAAATAATTCATATATATATATATATATATATATATATATATTCTAGTAAGTCATGTGTTTCTATGCTAAACATATAAAAAACATTCTATTTAAGGAAGCGCTATTTTATTATATATGTAGGTTGGATTACGGTGGCACAGAGTTGACATGAAATATATTTTTCATATTACGTGCGCACGTATTAACCTATTACGTGCGCACGTATTACCTTTTACGTGCGCACGTAGTAACCAATACGTGCGCACGTATTACCTATTAGTTATACGTGCGCACGTAAAAGTTAATACGTGCGCACGTATTGGTTACTATGTGCGCACGCAATAGGTAATACGTGCGCGCGTAATAGGAAACATATTTCATGTCACCTCTGTGCCACCATATTGGATAAATGTCAATTTCATTTTTGAATTAAAAGTATATCACCAAAAATAACGAGTCTGCATTGTCGTACTCTGACGCTTCATTATAATTTATCATGCGTTTAAATAGCTCGTTATCTAATTAAAACCGCACAGTAATTCGTTTTTATTACGGTTTTGTCTGTGACCTGAATTTGAGAATATAGAAAATTATGACTATTTGATGAATTTCAGATCAAAAGCTGAAAAATTAACGATCGATCATATTTAAACAAGTCCGTATCATCCTCTAGTTAACGGAGTCATTTCCTTCTTGTTTTGACTATCAGTGCCTTTGTGGTTTAAACTAGATTGCAACATTAAAGGATACAGTGGTTATATCTGATCATTGATAGATTTAATTACATCAAAATTTTAAAAATATGTTTGTGTAAATTCTTAAACTGTTCGTCATTAGCTATAGTTAACCAACGATTTTGTCTCAATTCGACTTCATAGAAAAATCAAGCGTTTTATCATAAAGCCCGGAGCTGGAAGCAAGTTATTAGCTAGCAAACTAAACCTGTTAAGGGCTAAATATTCTTTTTATGTGGGCAAAAACAAATGTGTAATTACCGGACCTTATCGATGAAACAAGCCGGTGATACAAGATAAATCCGTGGCTGTTGGCTGTATATCGTGAGTTTTAGATATCAGTAAGTCCCTATAGTAAACACGAGTGTTTTACTTCTATATGTCGTAATATCACTTAAGTACCCTTGACTTTAAACATTTAAGTACCACACAAAGTAACATCTCATTTTTGTTACGGACAAGTCACACTGATCATGGTTTATTTTTCGCCATCACGATATTACGTATTATGGTTTTCTTTATTTCTTATCTATGTTAGAAAGGTTTTGCTTTTTGCAATGTTAAAATTAAATATTTTTTTAATATTGTAATGTATTAAAAACAACACATTTTCTAGCTTTTGCTTTTTTATTTATAAAAATATCCTCTCGAGCTTTTGTGTTTTCATGTATGCGCAACATATGTTTTTGTAAAGATAAGCTTATATTGCAGGACAGTTAATACTATATAGTATGTGGTTGGTGGAACTATGTTTTACGATTAATTTGCGCTTAATTAAAAACAAGTTTTGTTCAAACGATAGTTATTTTCTATATTCTCCAAATAAATAAATAAATAAATAAATAAATAAATAAATAAATAAATACAAATAATTAAATAAATAAATAAAAACTAAAGGCTCAGAAGACTGAGCCTGTATTGCTCACTGGGCCAGGTAATCTCCGCACCAAAGATGAACATCACGCCAAAAATTTGTAAATTGTTCTACTTTTCTCTGATCTGTTCCAGTTATAACCAAATATGAAGTTTGCCATCATCATCCTTGTAGTAAAAGTTTACAAAATTTTGAAAATTCTAACCAGAATTCGAAGAAATAATCAAAGCTTTTTGCAGTTTAAACCAGGTTTAAAAAAAAAAAAAAAAAAAAAAAAAAACATGAAGATAAAAAGTGGCAGCAACTGGTGGTAAATTGAAAGTCCTTGACAGTCGATATTAGCTTGACAAAGTTTATAATTTGTCGGTGAAAAACAACCCTGTGCCAAAATATTAAATGTGCCATTTTGGTCAAAGGACCATTAATACATCATTCCTGCCAAGTTTGGTTCAATTACTTTCAGTAGTTTCAGTGGAGATAGCCAATATATGCTTTTCCCATAGGGTCTCACGTTAAACTTTGTCCTGCGCTGGCGGCCATGTTTTTTGTCGGATCATAAAAATTTCGGCAATCCTAGTAAACAACCATCCATACATCATTCCAGAAAAGTTTGGTTCAATTTGCTTCAGTAGCTTCAGAGGAGACAGCCAATATATGCTTTTCCCATAGAGTCCAATGTTAAACTATGTCCTGTGCTGGTGGCCATGTTTTTTGGCAGATCCGGAAAATTTCGGCAATCTTATTAAAGGACCATCCATACATCATTCCTGTAAAGTTTTGTTAAAATTGGTCGAGTGGTTTTAGAGAAGGTAGTCAAAATGTGAAAAGTTCACGGACGGACGACGACGGACGCCAAGTGATGACAAAAGCTCACCATGGCCTGTGGCCAGGTGAGTTAATAAAAATAAAATTAAATAAAAATAATTTTTAAAAAATTAAAAAGAAATTAAAAAAGTAAAAAATTAAAAATAATAGATAGAAATAAAAAAAAACTGTATTGTTCGTCTCAAATAAATACTCACGAATCTATACCGCACAAAAAGGACTAACCTAAGTTACCTCAAAATCGGTTAAAACACGTGAAATATGAAACGGACTAGAATTTATTTACCTGTTTTATCTAGAATTGTAGAAAACGTTCCCAAAAATTTTAGCAGTCGGAGAAAACATTACCTAATATATCAAGCAATCATTGGAAACGTTACCTAAAATATCTAGCAACCATTGAAACGTTACCTAAATCCTCTAGCAATCGGTAGAAACGTTACCTACAATATCTAGCAATCGGTAGATACGTTACCTACAATATCTAGCAATCGGTAGATACGTTACCTAAAATATCTAGCAATTATTGGAAACGTTACCTAAAATATCAAGCAATCGTTGGAAACGTTACCTAAAACACTAAGCAGTCTGTGGAAACGTTACCTAAAACACTTAGCAGTCTGTGGAAACGTTACTTAAAATATTTAGCAGCCCCTTAATTTCAAGCAATAGGAAAATGTGCTATACACACATAGTTACTTTGTTCTGCGGATTATGTACTTTTAATAAAAAAAAAATGAAATTGTAGTTTTTATTGATATTAGAGTTTTTCATAATAACAGAGCTGTTTTAGTTAGAAGTTATTGCAACATGTAATATCATCTTCCTAAATAGTCAATTTATCATGTTATCAGTTAATATACTGCTTTGTATAGTGAATGGTTAATTTCCTATTGTAACACTGTTTAATAATTTTTTCTTTTGTTTACTTTCAAATTTGTTAAGTTTTAGTAAAGAATTACATAACATTAATGGCAAATAAATTTTGTTTAACTAGTAATTCAGCAATAAAACTTCAGTTTAGTTTGCAATGCAACCTCAAGTGTAGTGGACATGTGATTGATTTTTTTCCAGAAAAAAAATTCTTGGCTAGCTTCATGCAACTAAGACCTATCCGACGAACAAGTTTGTTTTTTTAGAATTTGATTAGAATTTGATTCAGAAAAAAAAACGTTTTACTGTTTTATCTGTAACTAAATGATACAGGATATGTACTTGTATTTTCGCGGTAGAAAAGTCAAACTTTGTTTAAATGGCGGATAATATCGTCTGTTAGTTAGGAAATCACTGTTATGATAATGATACATAATGTCGGTATTCCTGTTGTTGTTTCAAATTCAAAAACTAAACTTGGCCGCCAATTAACAGTTATCATCCAGATCAGTCATTAAATTGAATCAATGCGACTTGAATTTTGGTTATTATGGAAAAATAAAATACATGATTTATTTCCATAAAGAATGCATGGGTCTATTTGTACTAAATGCAGTCAAGTGAAAATGTTTTCAGTTTAATAATCATTGATATTAACGTCACAGTATCTGGAAAATATCGAACTCTGAATAAACCGAATACTTTTCAAATTGGAACAAAAAACAAAAAATTGACGTTCTGTTTCCTCTTCTATATGCTTGTTTGTTTTCTTTTTATTTGTATTGTTGTAGCTGATCCCTTTGCTTTATAGTCTTACCTAGCATACATTTGAAAAAATGCAGTTTCATCTAACATACATTTAAAAAACCTAGCATGAATTTTAAAAAAAATAAATCAGGTATTATTCGAGACCTTCACAACTGGCTATTGTCCATTTCCTAAATATACGTTTAATTTAAGCTAAAAGTTACAGTATTTTTTTCATTTAAACTAATATCGTGGATTTAGTAATAAAAAAAATGAAATCAAGTTATTGTTATGCTAGCATAGAGAAATCCAGGAAAATAGTGATAATAATCTAGGTTTTACAATGTTAACGTAATATTATTTTGTAATATTACTGAAGTAAACAAACACTTGAAAGATTAAAACGTTTTTCTTTTTCTTTTTTTTTAAATAATAAATAAAAAAAATTGAATAGTCAATTTAGACGAATTTGGAAAAAAATGTAAGCTTATTCAAAATTTGTTTAATTTAACCAGGAAAAATAGCAAATTGTTTTTACTAAAAAGAGCCGTCGTCGTCTGGCCTTCAATAGAACCATGTCAATTTAGATATAGCAACACAATTAAGAAAATAAAGCAAAAGAAAAAAGGTTTAGTTTTGAATGTTCGTTTAGGAAACATTTTTAAACAAATCAGTCTAAACGTGAAAATGTAAATTACTTACTAACAAAGCGTCACAAAAACAATTACAGTAGAACTTCGATAACTCGAAGTGCACGGGACTTCGGTGATGACTTCGAGTTATCGGGGTGTTCGAATTATAGAAGTTGAAGAATGACGTCATCTTGTTATATGTTTTTCACTTCAGAAATCTTTGATGTTGTAAATAGTTACAGTTACTCGAATGTAATGCAATAGGGAAAAAACTAAATACTACATAGATACTTTCGAAATACAAAAATAATAATCAATCTATTAAAGAATTGATATTGACAGCAAAAATTTAAAAACATGTTTTTTTATTTTAAACTCAAGATGTATACGAAAAAACAGAATCGGAAAACAGATATATGTATATAAGCAGTACTTAATTATTACATTTTTTAAAAAATACAAACAGATAGTTAATATTAAGCGAAAGCGGCAGACTACTCGGGTATGGGGATTAGCGTACCTGTTAAACTTAATTGTCCGTGACGGTACTTAATATTAATCCGTTAATTGATACTAATTATTACGGTTAGATAACCAGAACTACTCTATTCACTTCTCCAATATAACGATGGCCTAATTATTTATAATTCCTGTGATTTCCTCTGATCGTGTTATTTAACGGACCATTGATCACGCATTGTTAGAAAAAAATTCGAGTTTTTGAAGTTAATTTTTTTTAGATTTTTAAATTACGGACCAAATTTTTACTTCGAGTTATCGGGGGTATTCGAGTTATAGAAGTTTGAGTTATCGAAGTTTTTCGAATATGGTTTATGAAGAAAACAGGTTGGGACAAAATAAAGACTTCGAGTTATCCGTGGTATTCGAGATATCGAAGTTTGAGTTATCGAAGTTCTACTGTAATAACGATATCAAAGTAAGCGTTTCTGTAAATTACCAAAAAATCATAGTTTTCCTCAAAATCAGTTTTATGTTCCAGTTCATGAGTTTTAAAAATAATTATATTGATGTAATATAGATTTAAAACACACAAGCAGTTTTTAACTACCAGGCATGTATATACTCATGTTTAGCTGCGCGTGATTTTTAGTAAGATCATACGTGTGTTGATCTATCTACCCCTTGGTAGATTATAAAAAAAATGATATATAATTCCATGCAAAATAATTCTCGATAAAAATTTGTTTTCAAAGTTAAACAACAAAATGCGTAACAGTCTAAAAGTAACATGTGGCATAAAATCATATTTAGACAAAAAAAATTCTGGGAAATGATAACATGTGCTCCTAAACTGGTACCACGCAAATTTTAAATGATTAGTAGAAAAACGCTAGATCCTTTGCATTGAGTGAGACTTAAAGCTGCATTAAGGTTATCAATTTTCTGAATTTTTTTTGATTTTCTAAAAATATATTCTTTTAAAAAAAGATATCTTCTAGCCACGAATCCTGATATTCATTTTCTAAAATTTCATTTCTTTTAGCTGTAAATAAACGGAATCCTCTGACCGGTTGGTCAGAGTTTTACGATGGTAATTATGAGCTTGGAGCATGCGCACGGATCATGTCGGATGTACGGAAAAACCCTAGAACCGAAAGTGAAACATAACAGATTACATTAATTGTCCTTCATTTATGTCCGGATGTATTTGAAATGGTGTTTTGTATCCCTTACTAAGTCACAAATGACAAATTCAACGAAGTTCTGTGTTTAATTTATCGTATTTCACCGTTTTGAAAGTTGTGTTTAAATTACCCGGGTTTTTGATGACGTAACCATGTTCTAATATTAGATCCTACATGCTGCATCTCGCTGGGTAAATATTGTGATTTCTGCATTTATTCGAGCTTTTATCGTTGAACCAAATGTAACATTGTTCATTAGGAACATCATTAGTTAGATTAGTGCCGTTTTAATTTTTTCTTTGGAAAACTTAATGCAGCTTTAACAAGAAAATGAAAATCATCGTCATACAACTTGTTATTTTCTATCCACGCACAGGAGTCTGAAATTTTATCCGTAATATATAAAATGTCCATATATAAGAAAAAAAAACCCACTATCACTAAAAAAAAACACAAGGAATGCAACGCATTTTTTGAGGTCCCAACGAAAAATTGCCTAAAAATTTTTCCAAGGACGATTTTTTTTAAAACAAACGGCTGAATCGGGAACCGGAGTGATAATACTTCGTGGAAATACCAATTTTTATTCTTACCTCGCGATTTTACCCCTGTTTTGTAGAATTATCCTCAATAATGCCTCATCGTGGAATCCATGATGGTTTGTGAACCGGAAGTAATGCACGTACAGCGCCGCAGTGAATTTCAAGGTAAGTTATAAAACTGTACAAAAAAACGGAATGGAATTCGCAAATCCGGAAAAGTGTTTCCAGCGGTTAATTTGAACAATATTGAAGATATAACTGGAGAACTTGAAAATGGATCTTGCAATGGCTGTTGCATTAGCAGGACATAATATAATAATAACTGGTCAATGTGGAACAGGAAAAACATATCTCATGAAGTATGGTGCTAAATAATATTATCTACTGTCAGTAGCTTCTTCAAGTCTGACCATATAATGATATATAAAAAAATCACAATTACAGTAAACAGAATCTTGAAAAAATAGCTCATGTAGAAATATTAAATTCTGATAGAATAACAGATTTCCGATACTATAAATTTCAATTCAAATTTGCCGCCACAGCAATTTTAGAAAAACTGATTACCTCCCCTTGGGATGACTGATCGAAAGTTATAAAAAATAAAAAGAGACCGTTTATGATATTATTCTATAGTGACTTTTATTTATATAATACTAACAGCAATTGCCACAAAAACATTACATTTATTGGAGAAGATTATTTGTTTTATAACTTACCTTGAAATTCACTGCGGCGCTGTACGTGCATTACTTCCGGTTCACAAACCATCATGGATTCCACGATGAGGCATTATTGAGGATAATTCTACAAAACAGGGGTAAAATCGCGAGGTAAGAATAAAAATTGGTATTTCCACGAAGTATTATCACTCCGGTTCCCGATTCAGCCGTTTGTTTTAAAAAAATCGTCCTTGGAAAAATTTTTAGGCAATTTTTCGTTGGGACCTCAAAAAATGCGTTGCATTCCTTGTGTTTTTTTTAGTGATAGTGGGTTTTTTTTTCTTATATATGGACATTTTATATATTACGGATAAAATTTCAGACTCCTGTGATCCACGATAATACTTCGAGAAATTAATCCACTTACGCCAATAAAATAGCTTTTAGATATCCTACTGATAGTTTTCACACAGAGAGAGAGAGAGAGAGAGAGAGAGAGAGAGAGAGAGAGAGAGAGAGAGAGAGAGTTGCGTAATTATAATGCAGTTAAGGGTTATGATTATGATTGATAACGTTATAGTTTGATTATCCCTGCTTCAGGTAGATCATTATTTACGGTTATTTTTTAAAACTGCTACAGTGCAAAATGGGATCAATATGAAAGTATTATATACTTTTTAAATATTTTATACTTTTATATATGGACTTTTTTCTTTATTATGCATCCGCTCGATAAGATTCAATCTGAAAACGAAACAAAACTTCTTCCTACTGACAAGCTTAAAAAACGTTGGTTACAATAATGTGCAAATGGTTTGATGACGCCATTGTGATAGACTCAGTCAACGTCAAACAGGTACGCGAGTATCGGTTTACAGCCGCATCAGCGTTGTTGCAGTTATTTGCGGTAAAATAATGTTAAAATATAAATCTGTATGAAACAATAATGAAAATTTAAATAATATAAATAATATAGAAGATTTTAAATATATAATAAACTTATAACTTCTTCTTGCCTAAATGTGTTATGTTAAAATACGGCAATAAGTTACTTTTTATCACTATTTTGTGATTAGCATTAATAATATAATTATTCATTGCCTTTTATGGTAAAATAATGCAGGCTCAGTCTAAATCAGTTCAAAATCTCAGTCATCAATATTTCATCATACAAAGTCAATAAGATATGCAAGTTTCCTCATTGGATCAGAATTTACGGTACGGGATTGTCAGACCTGCCAACCCTTACGATTTTTCCGTAATTCTTACTGATTTTTTACCCATTTTACGATTTTACGGATAGGTTTAAAATCTTACGATTTGAAGTAAAATCCGGATTTTGGTTTATGTCCTATCCATTTTCTACTAAGTTTTTACACTTGTCATCAAAACGTTTGAAATTGATCTATTTAAACATTGAAACTAAGCAAGCATCTAAGTGTAGGTAACATCTTAACTAAGTAAAGATTTCAAGTGCAGTCGAAATTTAAGCGTCTATTGGGAGGTAATAGAATCACATGTTGTGACAGTTCAACTTGATTATAATGAACCGCAAACATAAGGGGGATTTAACAGCTGATCAAGATGAACAACCGTCTTCATCAAAGCGCCAATACCCCCAGAAACGTAACAGTTAGCAGCAGTTATTGAGTAAAAAAATCTTACGGAAAAAAAATCCAAAAATGGCCCATTCTTACTGAAAAATTTACTGACTTTACTGATAGACTTCTGATGGGGTTGGCAGGTCTGCGATTGTGTACAAAAACAATGGGCGAAGTAAGAAACTGCGTCGTTTATTTATTATTATTATTATTATTATTATCATTTGACGTAACGGGAAGCAACGTCTGTTTTCTTACGCCAAATTAAGCGGAACAATTTTACAATTTTATATCCAACTACAATATTAAAGACTTCCAGTAAAACTAAAAGACGTTAATATCTGTAACTATAAGGCCTACAACTAAAATACAAAGATCGGCTAAACAAAGTTATTTAAGTCATGTTATATTTATGATGATTAACCGCGTTTTGACGTTAGGGGCGGACCGTTGTGCATCTACAGTATTAAATTCTTCTTAGGCGCGTCACTTCGTGTCCCGTATATTTTATATAAAATTGCATCCGTTTCCGAAGTTCCGTAATAAAACAGTGACTAGTTAAGATGCATTGCGTCTAATTATAGACCGATATCCTTAATAAGTTGTGTTGGTAAGCTGTTTGAAAGAATTATACACAAGCATTTACACAATTATCTTCTAGACAACAGATTAATATACAAATTTCAATCTGGGTTTCTCCAAGGTCATTCCACTTCTTATCAACTCATTGAACTTTACCATAACATAGCAAAGAATGCAAATGAACACCTAAACAGTTGTGTCATATTTTGTGATATATCAAAGGCTTTTGACAGAGTTTGGCATAAAGGTCTTCTGCACAAATTGCAACATTATGGTTTTCAGGGTAATATTTTAGCTTGGTTAAAAGATTACTTGTTAAATCGGTCTCAAAAAGTTGTTGTTCATGATTCGTTTTCCAGCATTGGGTTTATCAAAGCAGGTGTACCTCAAGGTTCCGTTCTAGGTCCTTTACTGTTTTTGATTTATATAAATGACTTAGCAGATGATCTTCTAGGTTTCACGCGATTATTTGCAGATGACACTTCTATAAGTTATCATTCTTCAAATGTGCAGTTTATGGAAAATATTATAAATAGAGATTTGAGTGTTCTGAAGGAATGGTCTGAAAAATGGTTAATCACTTTTAATGAAAACAAAACAGTTTCAATGCATTTTTCTCACTCTCAAATTAACAATAGTCCCAAGCTGTACTTTGGTAGCAACCTGCTTTCTTCTGTGCCCTTTCACAAACATCTCGGAGTAACTTTCTCTAATAACTATAGTTGGCATACCCATATAAACCAAATCGCATCTTCTGCCATGAAGCAAGTTGCAATTCTTAGAAGACTAAAATATATTCTTAGTAAAGACTGTCTTTCTAAAATCTACATCTCATTTATTCTTCCTGTATTAGAATATGCATCAGAAGTTTGGGATGGCTGCACATTTGGTGACTGCAATTCCTTAGAAAAAGTACAGCTCGAAGCAGCCAGAATAGTTACTGGTCTTCCTTCTTACTCTAGCAGAGAATCCTTATATTTTGAAACTGGTTGGGAGACTCTAACTTCAAGGAGGAAAAAGAAAAAATTGATAATGATGTACAAAATAAAAAATGACATGACTCCATCATATCTTTCTGAATTACTTCCTTTTACAGTTTCACAATATAATCCTTACAATCTTAGAAATAATGCTAATTTTGTTACTCCAAATTGCAGACTTGATTGCTATAAAACATCATTCCTTCCTTCCTCTATTGAATTGTGGAACAATCTCAGTGTTGACTGCAGATCTGTGACTTCTTTAAATCTTTTCAAAAAATCAATATCTAATATAACTCGTGCAACAGCTCCTAAATTCTATTACATTGGTGAAAGAAAATTTACTATTTTGCATTCCAGGTTACGAAACTCCTGTAGCTCTTTGAATGGCGATCTTCATCGTGTAAACATTGTGGATGATCCTTCTTGTAGTTGTGGCTATTACTTTGAAAATGCTTTTCACTACTTTTTTGACTGTTCTAAATATACATATCAGAGGAATATTTTATTTGCTTCTCTAAACCAGATTAACATCCATCCTGTTACACTAGAACTTTTACTTTATGGTGATTGTCTTTTATCAGACACTATCAATTCTCGTATATTCTCTTACGTTCAGCTATACATTAAACAATCTTCTAGATTTTAGTAACAAGTTACTCAACTTTGATTTTCATCTGTTCTTGGTGTTCTTAGAGTGTCACTAACTTTAACTTACTTACTTTATGCTTCTTACTTAATCTCATTTAACATTTACTTAATTATTTATATATTTTCCTTTTATTTCTTATCTTTTTATTTAATTATATAAGTTCCATCAGTCATGATTACTTTGTTAAAGCTTAGAATGTATGGAGAGGACAATTATAATGTTGAGATAACTTATGTCCAATCCGTTTGTAATTTTCACAATAAAATATGTTTAAACTAAACTAAACTAAACTAAGTGTAAGTGGTTAAATAGACAAGCATGAATTCTTTATTTTATTTTTTTTAAAAATGAAATTCATTTAAGCAATGAACTTTGATTGCAATCGATTTATTGGCGTGTCACTCTTTTGAATCACGCGCAAATTGAATAAACCCCAAGTTATAGGTTGGTGAATTAAACACGAGAACGCTAACAAACCACTGATGTATTCAAAGAATACGGGGTCTCTTTTTCGAGTTTTAATAAAGTAACTGTCAGGAAAGCATTAAAAATTCGTCATTGAATTTTTCTTATTTTTGATATATTGCTAGATAGATATGTCCTTTCATAATTAAAAATACCAACATCCCTTTAATGACAATAAAGAGAGAGTTATTTTTTTTACAGAAGTTGTCTCCCCTTTTAAGCTATGTGACAGCTGTCATATTCATCGAGAAATCATATAATTGATATTATAAAAACGCATCCTTTATCCGTTGTGTTTTGGGAATTAATAGCTTTAATTCTTGAATAGTTTCCCTTTATTAAATCATTACAAGCTTATTTATTCTTTTTTCTTTTTTGGTTAAATGTGATTGATGACTTCATTTACCCGGTATATTTAGCCCGGTAAATCAAAGTAAACTCTATATTATCTATCAAATACTTCAAACTCATCATTTCATCTTTACAAAATCATGTTTATCCTCAAGCTTTTCATCTATCAGCCCTTTTTAAAGAGTTGTTGCCCCTGGCACCAATTCAATTTATACACAACGCGATTTAGGAGAAATTCCGATAATATTTGTATTGTTAACTCCCAAACATTTCTCGATAAAACCGATAAACCTGAGGCAGGCCAACAAAAGTGATAAACAATTGATATTTCTGTGAAATTATTCCTTATGCCTAAATGAATAACCTCGGTTAAACTGATATTTGTAGTAAATTTCTTACTAATTATGAGTTTATATTGCCGTTAGTTATTGTAAACTTTTTTTATCTATAAGGTCATTTTGTTACGCTACATGAAATCAATGATTGAACTATCATTATTAACGATAGAGGACAGTGAGTGTATCAGAACACTGATTTTAATATTTTTAGCCTCAAGTATTTTATGTACAATATCATATTGTTTAACACAAAAACCAGTTAAGAAGTTGAGAAATAAAGATATGATCAAACATATATTGCAAACTCGCAACTCCCACCAAATTTTGTTTTATTTTATGTCAATAGTGTATACCGGTAATCAATTTGACATTTCAATCATTTGATGATTTAAAGCAAACAAAAGCAATATTTTATCAGATGGGGCAAATTTAACAGGTTTCAGTTTCCAATTATTCCAAAACCAATAAAAAAAAATCGAAAAAAATAAAATATTCAAAAAATAAATAAATAAATAAATAAATAAATAAATAAATACACGTAATAAATAAATAAATACACCGTAAATAAATTTGGCATGTCAATTTTATATTATTATTTTAAAAAAAATGATTACTATGATTTTTAAACTGCAAAGATTTTCAGGTGTAATTATTCATATTTTAAATGTTGCACGGTTCACGGAGGGGGTTGGTCTTGTGCAAGTGACCCCGATTCAACAATCATGTAAATGATATACTATATCATGTCGAAAACCATTTCTTTTTAATAAATTATTATTATTGCTACAAAATACTTTCTTTGTAACTAAATAAATTGACAAATACCAGTTTTTAAGAACATTTAAAAACTGGAAAAAAAATAACTGGCCAGGGTAAAACAACTAAACATTCAGCGATAGTCTGGTTCATCAATTTAAACAAAATTTGAAAATAGCAGAACTGCACAGATAGATGCATACATTTACATGCAATAAAAACAGAACTGTATAAATAGAATTATCTAACATCCGATAATAGTCAGAACCACACAGAAAAATTGACATTCGACGATAGCGGGAACTACATACTTTTAGATAGAATCACCCAGATAAAACAATTTTACAAAGATAAAAGTTAAAAATACTCAATATAAAACAACCTAGCATCCGACAATAGCCAGAACAACTCGGAACCATCTAACGTTCGACAATAGCCAGAATCACTCGGAACAATCTAACGTTCAACAATATCCAGAACCACCCAGAACCATCTAACGTTCAACAATAGCCAGAATCACCCAGAACCATCTAAGTTCAACAATATCCAGAACCACCCAGAACCATCTTACGTTCGACAATAGCCAGAATCACTCGGAACCATCTAACGTTCAACAATAGCCAGAATCACCCAGAACCATCTAACGTTCAACAATATCCAGAACCATACATGTACCCTCGACAATAGACATAACCACGCATAGTGATATCATTTAAAAAGTCAGAGCCACACACTTCATTTGACTATAGTTAGAACCACAAAGAAAGAACAGCCTTACATTTGTCACACCCATCATGATGAAAAACAAAAACTTGACAACAATCAAAACCAGCAAGATAAACTAAACTAAAGGTCTAAAATGTCAGAACTATCAGGATAGAACAATAATTGAAAACATTCAGAAAATTTAGAAGAAAAAAACAAGAACATCCAAAAATAATATAAAACAAACAATCATTTGACAATAACCATAAACATCAAGATAAAAAGGTTAATAAAGTGCTTAAATCCTTGTTTGTGAAACCAACAATGTAAGGAAGACAACTCTGATTATATATTGTATATGTAGCGGTCTGGATAGCTTAGTTGGTAGAGCACTCGCTTATAGTGCGGGCAATTTGCACAATAAATATATAAAAATTCTGAGATCAAGGACAGCAAGATTATGCACTATTGTCCAATAAAGATTCGTTTTTTGATTCAAAGACTGTTCTATAAGGGTCCTAATACCGGGCACAAGATCGTTGTTCTCGTGCAAAACTGTCGCCCAAACGCTGAGAACACGAACCCCGAACGTTGTTCGCGGGTCGAAATTTCACACTACCTATTCAACAGGAGTGAGAACAACAAAGATGGCTGCAAACTAACGGTAGGTAAACAACAGCTATGTGTCATGTATTTTTTTTACGTATCCCGTTACACGTGGGATTTGCATACAATTGCCGTCATGGGAGGAGCGTAAGATGACATTTCGTCGTCCCATTGACTGGATTAACCACGTGGTTTGGACTCCTTGTCTTGAAACTTAAAAGTTGTCAAAACTATTTAGTATAAGGTCATTTTCGCACAATTCTTCAATACAATTATAAATTGCTAACATTTTTAATTTAGAGTATGTGGAAAATGCGTCGCTGGCCGCCATATTAACTATTAATGAGGTTGTTCCCAGTGTTATGGCGATTTTGCACGAGAGCAATTTTTACTCGACTCTAGTGTTGAAAAAATAGTCTCGCCCAAAGACACCCAGGGATTTGTGTTCATTATTCGAATTGAGTATAAAATCAATATATTTTTATATGATATATTTTTAAAATCAGATTCAATCATAAAATTTGAAATTTCTGGACAAATAGTGCTAAACAAGTTCAAAATTTACGTCAATTTTATTTTATTTTAATTTATTTCATTTTTCATATTTATTTATTTCAACAATAACTAGTGTTAATGTGCAGAACCATAAAGAAAGCCAATGCAATGCTTAGGCCTTTACAGGTATTTAACAATTAAAGGGAGATAACTCTTCTAATAATGATAAGTAAAGGAGATGTACAAATAATGATTTCTAACTCTAAAACGGAGAAGTATTAGCATAAGGAAGATTTTCTTCAAGCGGTAAGAGTTGGTTTAATCATTTATCATATTTCATCACCATAGCCTGAACTTATAACATAGTCATAAAGTTTTTAAGAAGGAGTTGAGTTGTGTAATGGTGTTTAATGTCCCAGTCAAAAATATTATATTTCACTTATATCGAGACGTCGACAGCTATAAGCGAAAGTGCAGAAATTTTACCTGTGCGTTGCGCTAATGGCATTATACAGCAGGGTTCTTTATCGCGCCACGCCTGCCATGACACGGGACCTCGTTTATTTTAAGTTCCCATCCGAAAGAACCTTGACTTAAATTTCGTAATGCTGAGTGCTTGTCACTACCCACTTTCAAGTCTTGGGTCAGACCCGGCCGGGTTTCGAACCCACGACCTCCCACCATTCATTAAAACTGAGTTAAGATTAAATTACCTTTAAAACAATATTGTCTAAAAGTTTTAAAGTAAAAGTATATTCGATTAAGTTACTAAAAATAAACTAGTCCTTTTTTTTAAATAATCACCTTAAAATATTATTAATAAATAATTATGCAAATCACAAAACTGTAGTGTCCAATAAGTCAAAATCAAAAGCTAGGAGTACTCATGTTTGTTTAGTATTATGCTTAAATGTTTTATTGCATTCATTACTTTTGACTCTTTATAAAATTATTATTATTATTATTATTTATTTATTTATCTATCTATCTATCTATCTATCTATCTATCTATCTATTTATATTTATTTATTTATTAAGTTATAAAGCATTACGATGCAATTTATCATTCAACTATCTTCCTTTTACGTATGAAAAATAACTTTGAGATAGATTATAATGTTGTGTGTTAATCCCTAATCCCAAACCTCAGAGCCGAATGAATCATGAAATTCAATAAAGGATGATGACACCAGCGACATTTAAAACGTTTTAAATGTCGCTGATGACATCATATTGCATTTCCTTGTCAGTCGCAATGATAGGGTAAATTGTTTGTATATTTTAATTAATGTTTTATACAATTGATAACCATCATTTTTTTAAACTGTGGAAAAAGTTTTGACGTTTATGTAGTAACTTAGATTTTCGGGTCAATTTTATGACCTGACCAATCCGTTTTCCATTTCAGCCATTAGAAAATACTTAGACGAGAAAAAGTGAGAACAAGCGAGAAAGAAATATTGCAATCAGTGTATCGCCAGAAAAACTGGCATCTAAAATCGAAGATGTCTGAAACCTATGGTACTGTTTCTCTTTGGATTATTCTGATTTTCTTCTGAAAACTACAAAGCGATGTCATAGCCATATAAGCTTCTGATTCGTGGCATGGGTATTTTCTGTCTGTAAACACGGAAGTCCCGTTTGTTTACATCATATTTTTTTATCTATGTTTTTAACACTAAAACAGCTGATTTCGAATAATACTCAGTGAAGTAAAATGATTGAATTTCTGAAATCTTAAGCTCAAAAATTTATCAGAATTATTATTGGTAAAACCCCCATTGGACAGATTAAGTGAATGAATGAAATTGCCAATGTAATTTGCAGAACAGTTTGACCATAAATTATTTTGATGATGAATTTCCATGACTTTACAATAACAATTCCTCAATACAAATAAATTAGTGTAAATTAAAATAGTCAACTAAATTTTGTATCATTAGTTTTCGAATTTATTTTAAACTGCCCAAATCTCAAAATGAATGTTTCTTTCAAGAACAGACTATGGAACCAAATTGTGTTGGTCTGGGTATTTCAGTTGCTAGATCATTTATCACAAACAAGAGGTTTTAGAACAATAATGAGACCCCTGTTCATACCTGTAATTTTTGATAGATGCCAAGGTTGTGGACTGGCAAAATTATATGGTTATGAGATTTATTTCTATGTAGTGGTCTGAATAGTTGGTAGAGCACTTGTCTGTATTGTGAAGGTCATTGGTTCAAGTCTCCAATCTGAACCCCTGTTACAGAAAGTATTACAGGTGTATGACAGATATGGTACTAGTCAGGATTTTATGTTATAAAATTAATTTGCACATAGAGAGTATTTTCTTAGTCTTATTTCTCAGAATTTGCTGTTAGGACTTTGTCATTTAAAGCTATCGCTTATTTACAACTGAAAAGGCTACAAGTTTTGGTCCAGAAAATCTGGCAATATCTATGTACACATTCAAGCTCAGTTCTGTTTGGTTCCTTCCCTGTAAAGTTTTAGATTTCTTACCTTGATACATGGTGCTACCCGCCCTACCTGTGTTTAAAATTATAAGTGAGAAAATGTGATACATATGTACATGTACATAGTCAATCTACAGACAAGCTTAAATGTATATAGCAGTAACACATTGATACAAATATGTCAGCGTAGTACCAACTACAACTTTCATTTGTAACAATAATGAGAAATGTATTCAACCAATCTAAGAGCTAGATCTAAGATCTTAACAAGAGTAGCCAGATGATCTTTGGTTACACCTTTCATAAATGTAATTTGACATAAAAGGTTAATAAGTATAAAGCAAAAAATGTTGGTGGTTGATTGGAAATGTTTTACACTGGAGATTGTTCATGGCTTATATATATTAAGGTGGTCAGCTCAGGATGGTGGGACAAACATAAGTCAGAAAGAAAAAAAAACAAAAAAAACTGAAGACTAAAGCCTAAAACTGACCACTGAAATACAAACATTATAAAAGGCAACAAAATAAAGCATTCATATAATCCATGATGTTTAGATGTTAAAAGTGAAATTGAGAATGGAAACAGAATATTGGTAATCTTATTATCAGTGGATAAATTTAACTTGTTTGTGGTTATAATTAAATTACTTTTTACTTTTTTTTTTCAGATTTTCTTTTCAAATTTCTTGTGATTGGTAGTGCTGGAGCAGGAAAGTCCTGTATCTTACACCAATTTATAGAAAATAAATGTAAGTTTTGTAATGGTTGAGATTTGTACATATTAGATTTTTTATTAATCCACGATTTAGTACTCTTACTTAATAACCAATCACCATGTACTTCAGCAAGTTTACATGTAGTAATGTAGTATAGTTTAAATAATTATACATATTTCTAAGAAGTGAGATAAATTTAAATTTAATTTAATATACCTACTGCAGTTGATTGATTTTTTCCTAGAACTAATGCTACATACAATACAATACAATACAACAAAACTTTATTGCATCAAGTTTACAAAACTTATAGCAAGTACAAAGTTAAGTATATATTATACAATATGGCTAGGAAGTAATTACATACTTTTATGGAGGAAGAGACCAAACTTTCTTGTCCCTCCAATGTTTCCTATCTCCATCTCTGAACGCCATCCACAGTGAAAAGTTTACCATCAATGTAAAGGTTATCTGGTACTAATTTGGTATTTTTGCAGTTGTGTTTGGCCTTTTTGAACATAGGCATAAACATTTTCCCCTGTCTTGAAATCTCCACTAGGAATTGTTCCTACTGTTCCCACTATCACTCACATTGCTGGTGTGATTTTCATCTGTGACCACTTCATTGTCAAAGCTACCTGATGATAATTTTTCCTGTTTTCGTTTGTTTTAATTCCTCTTTGTGCTCCTCAGCATTTAAATTTTATATCTGTAGTGTCCCTACAAATTTAACAAGATATTCAAACTAATATAAGTGCTTTAAAGCCTTCTTGATGCTCATACACCAGCAAAATAAGACCTCAATTTATTTTCAAGGTGACTTGTAATCCCAGTGCCATATTGCTTATATTAATGCACAAGTTTTAATTATATCAAGATATGACAAATTTTATTTGAAATTTTCTTTCAGTTAAACAAGATTCAAACCATACTATTGGTGTAGAATTTGGAAGTAAAGTTGTAAATGTGGGTGGAAAATCTGTGAAGTTACAAATCTGGGACACTGCTGGACAAGAAAGATTCAGGTATGGTCAACATTTTGTCACAGAATATTTGTGTAGAAATTTTTTAATACAAACTTTGGAAATATTCCTCCAGAATATCCCAGAATTTCATCTTCATGGAAAATGTAAAATATGTTTTCAGTATATATTGTCTCGGCATGTTGTTAGATGATGAACCCGTTGTTATAGTTTTAAACAGATTTATGTAAATCACCCTGTCTGTCCATCTGAATATTGTGTCTGCTGCATAATTTTAACATCTGTTGATGGATTTTGATCAAACTAGACACAATTGTTTACAAAACAGGTTTAGGTCAAAGGTCAAGGTCAGAAGGTCAAGTCTTAGATTTTATCCTAACATGATGTTGTGGACAGGCTATTTGTCTTTCAAGAGACTGTTCTAATTTTGCTGATTGTAATATGATAAACCTGAGTATATCTACATGAAATATGAAATACAAGAAATAAAGGTAAGATTAGATTTATACAACAATAATATGGTAAAAAGGTTAAATGTAACAGCTGGAATGCCATGCATTATTTCTTATTATAACATGTCTTGTTTTGGCCGTGGTTAAGTGCTGATTTATAAGGCGTTAGCTTTCAAGATCAACACATCTCACTCTTGTGTGTTTGACCCTTTTGGCCATGGTTAAGTGCTGATTTATAAGGCGTAAGCTTTCAAGATCAAGACATCTCACTCTTGTGTGTTTGACCCCAGTCGGCCCTAAATGACAAAGGTTTTTCTTTGTCTTAGACCTTTAGTGATTGGCTTGTTACCAGTATCATGGACTGAGCCGTCTACAATGTCTGTCTGTGACATTGCGAATGTACTAGCAATCTAAAGGTTCCCATAAGTTTGTACTAGTATAATGTAGATCAAAAGCATTTGGATAAACATGCATTACATGTTTAATTTCACCACCAAAATGCTTACTTCTTCAGAATAATCACAATATAAAAAATTAACATTTGCAACTCAACTTTTTGGTAGTTTAGCTTTATTCTTTATTGTCTATCACTGATCAGTCAGTTGTTTTCTTGATAAATGATACATTTAATTTTAGTTTTATTTTATGACAGAATTTTTCAGTCATAGTTTTATTGCCTTATGTAATTTTTGATTTTTACAGATCTGTAACAAGAAGTTATTACAGAGGAGCAGCTGGAGCATTACTAGTATATGATATAACAAGGTATAATACAGACTTTCTTGTTTATGAAATAGTGTGTGTAAGTCTGGTCATGTGACCAGCATCAATATGCAATTCCTGAGTATAGGATCAACAGGTGTTATTAAAAAAGGTCAAAAGACACCTTAATATTGTGAATTTAAAGTTACTAATATTACAATTACATCTATTCTTAGACATCAATTTGAGAGGAAGACTTTCTTATTTGGACACAAGTTCAAAGATTTTTAAATGAAATTCAGCCTATATTACATTGCTTTACTAAAATGTGTACAGTTATTGAGACACAGCTACATCTGCATTTGGAAATACAAACGTGGATCAAAGGACTTTTAAATAAGAACTGACTAAGAGAACTAACTACTGTATCATTGTAAACATGCTCAACATAAAGAAACCTCACTCATCATTGTTATATGGGAATTTTTAATTATCATTGTTTAATTAGTTTATATGTAACCTCTTTTATTGTGTGTTTGATTTATCTTTCAGTTATATTATTTAGCTCTTTGAATGTTTGTCCATGTCTATTTTAGCCGAGAGACTTACAATGCATTAACAAATTGGTTGACAGATGCCAGAACACTTGCTAGTCCAAATATAGTCATAATTTTAGTAGGTAATAAAAAAGATTTAGAGGCAGAGAGAGAAGTTACATTTTTAGAAGCTAGCAGATTTGCACAGGAAAATGGTAAATTTGTAACTTTTAAAAAATTGTCATTGAATTTTCCTTATTTTTAGCAATTTTCAGTAAACCATACAGTTTAAGTGATAATATGGTGTGAAAATAAAATTTAACATTCAGTTTATGAAATGTCAACAATTTAAGTAACCAAAATCCAGTAAATCTTCATGAGTTCAAGAATTTTTTAAAAACCGTTTTCAGGTTTTAAAAAATTACAAAACAGTACAATATATATATCTTACTGTGTCAGAGAAATCATATCCTGAATTTAATATTTTTCTTTTTAGCTTGCTCCTTGGTCACTCATGAAAATTGCTAGAAATTTGTTTCCTATGGCAAGGATTTTGACAAATGAATCCTACTTTTGTCTGCTCAGATTTGTGTGTGTGTGTTTTTTTTTTTTTTTTTTTTCCAAAGAGGAACTAATGGGTGATTACTGCTGATGACTGAAATCAGGCTTCTTATGTTCAGCAGTTGATATTGAAAGCTAACAGAAATGTTAATTTCTCTTACCTGTGTTATGAATCTTTACAGATTATACCTCTTCTCACCATCTAGGTTTAAATCTCAGTTTGGCAGAATGAGTGTGAGAATCTTAATTAGTTTGCTTTGTGAAGGTCATTTGTTTTCTCCAGTTTTTCAAATTTCTTGCATCATCCCAAAACTAACTGCCTGGATATTAGTGAAAAAATCTTGATTTGGTGTAAAACACAATAATGTCAGTTTAATCTTGTCAGTGATGAGTCATCTGGTAATGGGATTTAGTCAATATACTTTGAATATTTATCTGATTTTGACTTTTGTAGAATTAATGTTCCTAGAGACAAGTGCCCTAACAGGAGAAAATGTAGAAGAAACATTTCTTAAATGTGCAAGGCAGATTTTGACAAAGATAGAGTCAGGTTTGTGTTTTATATAAACCACATTAGAAGCTGTCTTAATGGTTATCAGTATTATAGAACCATCTTAATTTGGTCCCCATTTCTACATTATTCATGTTGCCACATTTGTATCTTCCTTTGGATTGTCTTTATTGGAAGGCTTTATTGCCAATACATGTATATGTTGTTTGTTTATAAAGGATGTACTTTTCTTGCACCTCAAATAAGAAAATTTGAAATGGTTGACAATAGGTTTAAAAATGAAGAAAAAGATTTTTTGAAATTTTTGCAACCCCTAGGACATCTTGATCTAGTTTTGGTAGCTGTGGCAACAGTGCAAAAAAACTGAATTGCACCAGCCATCTGGCCAAGTTTCATTAAAATCTGTCCAGAAGTTTAGAGAAGAAGTCGTAAAAATTAAAGATGGATGTTGATGACAAACGCAGGCATGCATATATGCAAGCACATACATATGATGTGCTATGCCGTGAGCTCACTTTTAGTCAGGTGAGCTGAAATGATGGCTTAGTGAATTACAGATGCTAATTGAAAAAACCTCATTTGTAAAATAGTTATAAGTACAAATTAAGAATTACATGTATTGAGCAACAATCAATTTACATGCATAATATGTGTGTGAAAACATTCGTTTTACAATGAACATTTCTATTGCTCATACATATACAGGTAAAACTTAAGCTAGGTATGCTTAAAATTAATGTTTTTATTTTGTGACGTAGGTGAGCTTGATCCAGAGAGAATGGGGTCTGGTATACAGTATGGAGACACATCAGCGAGACGGATACAACGTACACAACAACAAACAAAACGCCCAGATTGTTCATGTTGATAAAAGTCGTTGTCATCATTATGGAGGACAAAAAGATAAATCTCTGATGGCACCTTCATATGTAGCTGTTTAATATCCTAAACCAAGCACACAGTGTATTGTATAATCTGAAAAAAGGTGACCATAACAGACCTTGTAATTATTCTTGCTTATATTTAAGAAGTAAATTAAATCTTTCACTCCTAAATTTTAAATTGGGATGATCTATTTCTTTATTACTGGACCATTCTAATAGTCTTTAGGGGTACTTTTAAATGTATCATATTGAAAAAATTGGCAAATATCTACCAGTTAAGTGCTATAAGTGGATCATTATCCTTTAAAGGATTTTGATTGGTTAGGGACCAGACAAAACCAGCCAATCATATTATTGTATCATGAGGATGCTGGATAAATTGTTTTGTTGCGAGTGTTAGATAAATGTTGACTGTTAAACTGGAATCCTTTTGAATTATGTTATTTAAAAGTTTGATCTTAAATAGATTCCATTTTAGCATTGTGTATGATTATTTGTATTTTCTTGTTGACAATTATAGCATGATCATATACAACACATTATCCTGTATCATTTGTGCTGAAATTGTGTTCCAATTTGGTTATTAAATCAAATTATTGGATTGTTTTAAGTTAAAAAGGTGTTTTTTGAGAAATTTGTGGTCAAACATATCCATTACTGCTTCAGGACAAAGACAGTGCACTAATTGATAAAATAATGTAGTCATTTTATATGTTATGGTAAGTGAAAAGGTTATTAAAATAACCCTCTTTCTCAGGTTTTAGATTAATTTCTAAAAACAAGATAACTGAAAATATCACTTGTACTAGAAATGTGGCTATTTCATTCATGAATATTTCTTCTACATTTCTCATTTTATTTTATTTTACACTGTCAGGTACATGCATTTGCTATAAAACCTTTTATATTTTACATTAACAATTATTTGCTATAAAGCCTATAACTTCAGACTTTTTTTCTTCTCAATCAAAGCCAGTACTTTCTGTGATATTAATTTTTGTGTATTTACACATAGATAAATAGATACACATGTAGAGTATGTAATGCTACGTAGTTTGTAACTGTATAGAAATTCTCTATCGCTCAGAAGATTTATAACCCATAGTATCATGTTTTGTACATGTTTGGTATCATTGTATTTTGATTTGTGAAGTAAATAAAATTGTTTCAAAAGCATTGACATTTTGCATTTTGTTGAAAAAAAATTAGATCAAGACTGAAAAAATATCAACCGTATGTTTTCTTTGTGAATTATCAATATTACATTCTAATTTTCATGTTTCTCATATTGACCTACATGTATGTGTATGTTATGGTGAATTTTTCTGTGTTTTCTGCTGTATCAGGTATCTTTTCTACTATATATCATATTCTATTAAAGGGGTTTTTATGCTAAAAAAGAAAAAAGAAAGAAAATTCCATATGAATTTTAAAAATATTACACTTGTATTGCCTTTATAAAATGACCTTTTGTATTACATGTAATACTTACAATTGTGGTTTAGTTTTTAAATAAAATTATCTTTTTCTAATATCTCTCTCTCTCTCATAACAATAAAAATAACTTATGGTCAGAATAGAGTGAAACCTATTCTTTAAAAGATACTTTGTATGAACAAACTTGGATTTTGATTACCAGGCTAAAATACTCTATTTCTATATATATATATATATATATATATATATATATATGTATTGATATAGAGGAATTTTGTATATAACCAATGTAAATCATGACTATGTGTTAAACAGACCCATTATCAATGCAAACATGTATAGATCTGTCATAAATATAAACTGTTATAGTGTAATTAAGTGGTTGTGTTGATATAAGTATGTCATAGTAAATAGTATGTTCTGTGACTATGTGTAAAATTTCCACAGTGCTTTAGTCGCTTTGGTGAGAATAGGTCAGTGCATGGTCTTAGCAAGTATGAAATTTGTCTTATAAAGAAGTGAATTGTAAATGTTTATAAATTCATCAATTGAAGTTGTTACTACGTATGAACACAATGACTAGCAACTGGACCATATCTAGGTTATTGGATTGGAAGTTTGTGTTCTTTAATAATTGTAAATAAAAAATAACACAACTTTCAGGATATATCTGGGGCTTTTTAATGACAACAGGAGCCCCTAATTAAATACTGTTTCACACCAAGTAATTTATTAAATAAAGAAGAAACTTTGATATTCTCTTTACTTCTTTACCATTTTGGTGCTGAAATTTTGTTAAGTACACTTTAGGTGCTTTTTTAAAGTTGGTTTTTACAGTATTTATCAAATTGACAAAGCTATTAAAACATTTAGTAGAACAGTCAAGATACCAGATGAAGCTTGTAACTGTATTATATCCGGATTTCTGATTGTACTATCCTGTTAACTCAATTTTTCTTTCCTCATACTTTTAATTATTTTTATTTATAATTATCAATTTATTGTAGCTAACTATATTTCAACAACATTTCACTTATATCTAGATGTAACTTGCTGCAGACTGGATTGCAAAAACTTTTGCCATATAAATGTGGTATGTTTGGATAATACAAATGAAAGAAATAGGGGAATTCATTTCACCACAATCCATGACTTTGTCCCAAGGGAATTTTTTTTTTACAAAGTTCCATTGATTCTGTTTTAATAAGATCTACATAGGTTTTTTTTTTAAATATGTTGTTTAACTATTATAGAATTATTAAAAATATTACACATAAAGGGTAAACTGCCTAAAATAATTTTTTATTGTCGTGTCCAAAAGTCTTATTTATCATTGAATGACACCAATGATTGAGCTTTTTCGGTCTGTAAGATTAAAATAAAAGGCAAGTTATGTAAGATGTTGTTGTGTACATGCACATGTATTTTGTTTTTCTGTGTTTGTGTGTACAAATATTTGTACCCTGTTGTATTTGTTTTAACTTTTTAAAAAAAATTGTATTAGGATTATATAATGATGAAATGCTTTGTAACTATGGTTTTAAAGCAGTAACTCTGTAATTATTATTATTATTATTATAAAATGATGTTATTAGTTTATTAGATTTTTGTTAGCAGGCACCATGTTCTTATAGAAAGATGTAGTTAATTGTTAATTTATATATTGTTTTATAAATTTTCAGTAATTTTTTTTTTTCATTTTAATTTTTAAGTGCTACAGTTCCTTACTACTTTCTATATATGCATTAACTCTGTTATCTGTAAAAAGATAGCATATGGAATTATACATTTGTTCTTCAAGATTTTTAATGACTACATTGGGTGTGAAGGGTTTTTTTTCTTGATGCATTTAAGTTAAGTATCGAATCACAAAAAGGAAAATTTAAGTAACCAATTATGAATCTATACCACTTTTTAATCCCATGTTGGATAGTTTTTAAAAAAAATTATAAAGTATACATCAGGCTTGCATTGTAACAGGTATGAAAGAGTACAATTTTGCATTATCAACTGATCTCAAAAATTAATTTTTGTTTGTCTGTCAGTATGCAATTCAAAAAATTACTTCAAGCAGTGATATTTGGTTCAAACATTGTGATTCATGCATTTAGCTTGTACACAAAGTGGATTTGAACATGTGTTATTTAATTGTTTTAAAGTGAATCTGCAGTGGTTTGTAATCAAGTTAAAATAACGTTCTGTATAGCCAGAAATTTTCTAAAGTTTAACATGATATCACAATTTGGCCAGGAGACCAAAATTCATGTTTCTTTGCCAGACTGCAGAGATCTCTGGCTGTACAGTATCTAAAGAGAGTTTGTTAGGGAAGGGATGAGAAATTGGTATTGGAATAGATGGCAATGTGCATTTTGTTTCAGAGTTCATGAATCATGAGTAAGTATTTATGAAATATAGTGACATGTTTTATCAAAGCTTAAATTATGTTACATTTGTTACACCTAGTTTATTGTATCATGATGTGAACATTGACAGTAAAATAAACATTTACATTAAGTAATTACAGTGTTTTGTCTAGTTGTATATGTCATAGTTTTTGTATTTTTGACACTACTGTCTGCTCTGTTAGTAAGGTCTTGTTTCAAACATTAAGAAGAGCTATGTTGAGAACAACATCAATGCATCCAAATACAAAGTTATAATTGGGTTTTGTGCACCTGTACAGTAGTCACTAAGCCCTAACATGAACCAGTAATTACCTGTACTGGCTAGGGTTAAAAAAAAACCTGCTCTTGTTTTACCCGTGAACCTGAACAAAGGTATTATTATACAGTCAGGTAATTGAATGACCAGGTGATTAATACATCAGGGTTAGCTAGTTTTATCCGTGGTAATACATGTACTTGTTAATTCTTTAATTACCTGGGATGACACCAATGATTTTACCAATCACCCTTTAGTTGATTTTCAGTGAAGTTGATTTACTGCCTCTGTCACATCTTTAAATGCATAGAAACAGCATTTACAGAATGCACGGAAACCAAATTTCTATTCTATAGTAACTGTTACCTTGACTTTTGACCTAGTGATCTGATTTGCAATCCTATGTGATGTCTCGTCCCAAAGAATAAGTTGACAGAGTTTGAGATCAATAAGACGCACAGTAGTGTGCATTGGAAACCATTGGGGACAGACAGAACCAATATGCACAGGTGGGTGTACAATAAAACTAGAGAGTTATCGACTGTTATAATCATGACTAATATTTTTCATAATTTGTTGGTTGATTAAACCCGGGTTTTTATTTCATCAAAAATTATCTCAACCTTGTTGCAGCCATCACCAGCTATAGGTGAAGTTGCAGAAATTAATGCCTTGGTAATGTAAATTAATCTGAACAATTAATTCTTTACTTTTACGGTGCATCCAATAATCTTTTTATTCCTTATTTCAAAATGCTTAATAAATACCACCCTTTTCTAGTGTTGTTATGTCCTGACCACAAATTAAGTAATTAAACTCATGACTAGAGTTA
>CM056595.1:14079879-14169879 GCA_029721355.1 Tegillarca granosa
AAGGCTGTAATGTCTACATATTTGGTATCATTAGATGCAGAATTGAATGTCCTTGATGATGATGTGAATAAATATTGAATATTTTTGAAATAAATAGCCAGCTACTCGCACTGAATGTGAAAAATCGTAGAAATCTACACCAAAAAACAACCCCCCAGTCGGCTTGCGTAAGCGTATGCGTGCGTATGAAGGCTGTAATGTCTACATATTTGGTATCATTAGATGCAGAATTGAATATCCTTGATGATGATGTGAATAAATATTGAATATCTTTGAAATAAATAGCCAGCTACTCGCACTGAATGTGAAAAATTGTAGAAATCTACACCAAAAAACTACCCCCCCCCCAGTCGGATTGCGAAAGCGTATGTGTGCGTATGAAGGCTGTAATGTCTAAATATTTGGTATCATTAAATGCAGATTTTTTAATTGTTACGTAAAACAATTATTTTTTCAATATCTGTGTTCTACATTCGTGGTACAAGAAAACTTATGCGGAAGGAATATCTGCGAAAGCTGTGATTAAGACGAAATTACACACGGAAAACATTTATTTGTTTTTATCAGTAAATAAGTAAATAAAATTAACTAGAAATAATTGCTAGTATTTATCTTTAATCGTTCAAGTAACTGGTTACTAGTAGCTGACTTTTCATCCACAAGTAACTGGCTACTAGTAGCTAACTTTTCTTCTACAAGTAGCCAGCTACTAGTAGCCAGTTACTAGTAGCTAACTTTACCTATCTTCTAATTACACAATTAACCACATCACAGTATATTATCTTCATTGTCCTAGAATTTATGCTAAGTGCTGTTATGTATGTTTCATGTGCAGAATTTTGAATTTTTACAAAGAGAAATATTCAAAATTCTGTCATGTGCAGAATTTTGAATATTTCTCTTTGTAAAAATTCAAAATTCTGCACATGACATATGCTTGAGTATTGGAACTTCGATGTTCTAAAAACGCGTGCATAGTGGTGTTTAGTATGTAGGGTGAGAGCTTAAGTATTCGACAATGACGTTAAGTGGTTCTTGATTTTATGCACTCTTAAATAACACATGCATGATGTTGTTTGAGGTGAATCAGAAGTAGGATATTATTCAATCTTCTGTTATCAGCCCTCTATTTTAGCTGTTGCCATCATTATATCTGTCAAGTGCTACAATTGTCACGTGCTCTTTTTGAATGCATTATTTCATAAACTTCAAAATTAGCACATGACATTATTCATTATAAAGCCAACAATCTCCTGCTGTGCTTTTTTTTTTTAAAGAATTGATAAGAAGGCTAATAAATAAATATCCAAATTTTAACAAGAGGTCTCACATTTGATTGAAAGTGTTTATAAAACAAAAATATTATGAGAATGGGCAAAGTGTTACACCGTAGCATTGCACGTTGAAAAGTATTGTAACGGTTAAATTGATTAAATTTTTTTTAAATGGCCAATTACAGTCATTTCGAACAGAACACCGCAGTTTAATAAAATAAGAGACAAGACAGAGAAGCTTCAAGGTAAAATAGTATGTTAACTCTTATTTAGGACTAAATAAATGCACAGACTGATGATTGATTGATGGAACTAACGGGATTTCACGTCCCAGTCAAGAATATTTCACTTATACCGAGACGTCACCAGCTACAAGTGAAGTGGCAGAAATTTTGACTTTTGCTGTGAGCTTAGGGCAATGTGCAGGAAGGGTTCTTTAACGTGTCACGCCTGTCGTGACACGGGGCATTGGTTTTTAAGGTCTCATCCAAAAGACCCCGTCACTTTTATTTCTAAAAGTCGAGTGCTTGTCGAAAGAACGGTCACTACCTATTTTAAGGTCGGTCAGACCCGGTCGGGGTCGAACACCCGATCTCCCATATACGAAGCGAGCACTACCGTGATACTGTAGTGGTACACAACCTGATGAGTTACCACTTCTTTGTCTATTAAAGATTGAATGCGAGATTATTACTTTCTGACAGCTTGCTGTTAATTGTCCGGAGATAGTAAATTATTACTTTAAATTATAAGCAAAACTTCTGGTTCATCAAACCTTGTTCAGATCTTTTTTCAGTATTTAACAATCTGTTCTAGAGTGAAACATTATCAGCGTATATCGAACGTGAGTTTTGAGCATTTGAACCTTGATAATCAAAAATGTTTGATAGCGATGGTTTTGTGTGTTTAACTACTTTACATTTGACATGTAGCCTTCGACAGATACTTTAATTATTTTATATTATTTTTTGTCAATATGAATGCAAAAACTTTGCAAACTGAATAACGGGCATTATCGCGTTATGATTGGTCTGCCTTGTAAATTTTTTGCATCAATATTGACAATAAACATGATTTTAAAACAGTTCAATATATATATTTTCGTTAAATATTTGAAAAAAAATCATTTATTTTAAGACTCAAAAATACCCTTCTATAACTCATGCAGATCAGAAGGAGTCCAGTAGACGCAACAGCCGCAAAGAACATGCATTTTAGACCAAAAACGTGGTTTTTGACCCTTCAAATAACAGTACGTTTATTTTCTTGATATTCTAATTATAATAAAATTAATTATTATCATTATTGTTATTGTATTTATTAATATTATTATTATATCTAATATTTTCATAAATACATAAAGTTAATGAAAAATCGAGAAAATACCATCAATTTACTGAAAAAATATTAGTTTTCAAACTAAAACCCCATGTGGTTAACCCCCCCCCCCCCTCCCAAACAAAAAATAGTGCGGGTTAATAGCGTGTGAGTAAACCGTCTAACCGGTATAATTTGATTAATCTCATTAATTTTATTTTGTGCATTTTTAACGATTGAACCGTTCTTATAGATGCGCCTTAATCCTTGTCTCCAATGAAAACAAATGTGACATGGCAGCCACGTTTGTTTACCTGTTGTATTGTAGTTCTGGATTGTATATTGCGTTTTGTGTATATTCAAACACGGTGTCAAATGTTTTGTGATTTATGGTCTGTATGAATGCAAAAGCTCTCAAGCTTAGATAAATGGGAATTTCACACGGTAAATGAAAATATATAATAGTGAAAGGTAATCAGGCGGCATTCATAGATTATAATTTTATTTCTCTAAATTGTACAAATACAGAAAACATATACATCTGTTCAAATATATAATAAATAGCAGTAAAAGTAAATGTGATGCTAAACTAACCTGGATGACCAATTCTCTTATTAATAATTTTAATAAATCTACACAAGCAATTTTATTAGATATAAATTAGTAAAGTGGTATATACCACTTGTTGAATTTAATCATAAAAATACATTCAAAAAGTGGTATATGACAATATGTCATATACCACTTTTTGAATGTATTTTTATGATTGAATCCAAAAAGTGGTATATGACAATAGTATTAAATAAAGTATAAAACTATTTGGTTTTGTTCTAAAAACAACTTAGGAATATAAGAATTTCTATCAATTGAAAAGGTTTTACAACAAAGAATATAATGATATTCATTTCCAACATCATCTTGACATAAATTACACAATCTACTTCCATGTTGTATATTATACTCTCATGTGCTGCATTGAATTTTTATGAAATAATACATAGAATGTATCATTATAAGAAATACTTTGTAAGTTTCAAATAAAAGATTTCTGAAATAAGGAAATTTAATTTTAACTTTAAAATAAAAAGTTTCAATTTAATATTAAAAAAAAAAAATTGCAATGTAAAACTATTTACTGAAATAAAAGGTTTTCATGTAAAAATTTTGTTTATAAAATGATACATCCAAAAGTAGCCCATGACAATACCGACGACCTGTTTCAATTGGTAACTCTGTATTACTACTTCTAGATTTACTAAGAACAGCTTTATCACTATTTGAAAGTTCTGACGATAAATAATTTTGTAACTGAAAAGAACTGCATATCTAAATATATACGTATTTGAATTAGAGAACCACATTTGTAAAAACTGATCAAAAAACGTTGGAACGATTTGTTACTAAGTAAATAGTCTGAATGATTTATTTACTTATCCACGTTTTAGTAAATTCGTTCGATCACCGTGATATTATTGGTAATTAATAGTAAGATGATGTGTAACACAATATAAAGAAAGGTAACTCGTGTTTGACTAAAGATTTTATAAAACTTGTCACAAGGAAAGAAAGGCAACTCTTGTTTAAAAAGAAAAAAAATCGTGTAAAATTTACTGACCTAATGAGGAAAATAAACGAAACTTATTCAAAAAGTTTCTTATTACAATTTTTTAATGTTTTTAACAAGATAACAAATTGACTATGTCCTAAATATCCCTTATGTACCTTTCTAGTTTAAAACATAAGATGTGATGTCATGATTTGAATATTCATGATGATCACCCCTTAAAAAATCCGAGCAACAATGAACACATTGTCATTAACTTATGGCTCTCTTCTATATTTTTCTAATTGAAAAAAAAACTTTTTAAACTACATCTATTGCATCTTTGGACATTGATTTCTTTTTTCATATTTCTTTTAAATTCAACAATTTGTGTAAGAAATGTGATTTGCATATTAATTCATTTGACCTTTATTAACCCTGATGTAATCTTGGGAGTCATGGAATGTCAACTTTTTTAAAAATTTGTTCTATGTACAGCAAAATTTGGAAAAGATTTTTTCATTTAAAAATAGAATTTGGTTAGGTCAATTTTATTTTTATTATTCTTACTGTTATTTGAATAAGGAAATTTTTGAATAAAAGAAATATTTATAAAACAAAACCATGTGACAAACAATTATGGACCAATAGTAGTTACGTTCTCTCTTAAGCCAGAGTACAACATGTGATGAATGAAGATATTTTTCTGTAAAAATTTACATATGTAGTTTTACATTATTCCAAAATATACAAGCATTAAAGTGCTTTTGCCAAAATATATTATACATATATAATTTATACCAGTATATTATATATTAGAAATTATATATATATATATATATATATATATATATATATATATATATATATATATATATATATATATATATATATATATATAATTCTGCGCTAGCTGGTGGCAACAAATAGATACAAATTGTATGCAATACATAGACTGTAAGAGACTATCATACATACATACATACATACATACATACATACATACATACTGCTGTATAATAATAAAAATACTACTTTTTATAAACAGACAAATATTTTTGCTTTTACATCAATACTAGTATATGCAGAGCATAATAATACAAGAGGCCCAAGGGCCTTAACGCTCACCTGAAGATATGTCCAATATTGTTTGCAAAGTGCAATAGACAATATATTACATACAGAAACTTTAAAAGTTTTTCTCAAGTTAAGAACTCCGACAAAACTTAATCAGAAATATATCCACTCACATTTCATTCATAAGTAGCTTATATAATATTGAACATATAACCTTGAACCATATATCAAAATGAACGTTGTCGTAATACCTACAATATTCTAATATACATGCCTATACAAAAAGTTAATAGTTTTTAAGATAATTAGCAATTTAAGTCTTCTTTTGCAGCTGTGACCTTGACCTTTCAACATATGATCTTGTACCATATATCATAATGATCATTGTCGCAATACCTACAATATTCTAATATACATGCCTATACAAAAACTTAAAAGTTTTTAAGATAATTAGCAATTTAAATCTTCTTTTGCAGCTGTGACCTTGACCTTTCAACATATGATCTTGTACCATATATCATAATGATCGTTGTCTCAATACCTACAATATTCTAATATACATGAATATACAAAAAATTTATAGTTTTCAAGATAATTAGCAATTTAAGTCTTTTTTTGCTGCTGTGACCTTAACTTTTCAACATATGACCTTAAACCATATATCATAATGATCGTTGTCGCAATACCTACAATATTCTAATATACATGCCTATACAAAAAGTTAATTGTTTTCAACATAATTAGCAATTTAAGTTATTTTTTGCAGCTTTGACCTTGACCTTTCAACATATGACCTTGTACCATATATCATAATGATCGCTGTTGCAATACCTACAATATTCTAGTATACATGCCTATACAAAAAGTTAATAGTTTTCAAGATAATTAGCAATTTAAGTCTTTTTTTTACAGCTGTGACCTTGACCTTTCAACATATGACCTTGAACCATATATTGAAATGATCATCATGTCAATAACTACAATATTCTAATATACATGCCTATACAAAATGTTAATAGTTTTTCAAGATAATTAGCAATTTCAATCTTTTTTTGCAGCTGTGACCTTGACCTTTATATATATGACCTTGAACAATATATCAAAATGGTCGTTGTCGCAATACCTACAATATTCTAATATACATGCCTATACAAAAAGTTAATAGTTTTCAAGATAATTACTAATTTAAGTCTTCTTTTGCAGCTGTGACCTTTACCTTTCAACATATGACCTTGAACCATATATCAAAATGGTCGTTGTCGCAATACCTACAATATTCTAATATACATGCCTATACAAAAAGTTAATAGTTTCCAAGATAATTACTAATTTAAGTCTTCTTTTGCAGCTGTGACCTTGAACTTTCAGCATATGACCTGATACTATATATCATAATGATCGTTGTCGCAATACCTACAATATTCTAATATACATGCCTATACAAAAAGTTAATAGTTTTCAAGATAATAAGCAATTTAAGTCTTTTTTGCAGCTGTGACCTTGACCTTTCAACATATGACCTTGAACCATATATTGAAATGATCATCATGTCAATAACTACAATATTCTAATATACATGCCTATACAAAATGTTAATAGTTTTTCAAGATAATTAGCAATTTCAATCTTTTTTTGCAGCTGTGACCTTGACCTTTATATATATGACCTTGAACAATATATCAAAATGATCCTTGTCGCAATATCTACAATGTTCAAATATACATACCTATACAAAAAGTTATTAGTTTTCAAGATAATTAGCAATTTAAGTCTTCTTTTGCAGCTGTGACCTTGACCTTTCAACATATGACCTTGTACCATATATCATAATGATCATTGTCGCAATACCTACAATATTCTGGTAAACATGCCTATACAAAAAATTAAAAGTTTTCAAGATAATTAGCAATTTAAGTCTTTTTTTGCAGCTGTGACCTTGACCTTTCATCATATGACATTGAACCATGTATCAAAATGATCGTTGTCGCAATACCGACAATATTCTAATATACATGCCTATACAAAAAGTTATTAGTTTTCAAGATAATTAGCAAGTTAAGTCATTTTTTTTGCAGCTGTGACCTTGACCTTTCAACATATGATCTTGTACCATATATCATAATGATCATTGTCGCAATACCTACAATATTCTAATATACATGCCTATACAAAAACTTAAAAGTTTTTAAGATAATTAGCAATTTAAGTCTTCTTTTGCAGCTGTGACCTTGACCTTTCAAACATATGATCTTGTACCATATATCATAATGATCGTTGTCTCAATACCTACAATATTCTAATATACATGACTATACAAAAAGTTTATAGTTTTCAAGATAATTAGCAATTTAAGTCTTTTTTTGCTGCTGTGACCTTAACTTTTCAACATATGACCTTGAACCATATATCATAATGATCGTTGTCGCAATACCTACAATATTCTAATATACATGCCTATACAAAAAGTTAATTGTTTTCAACATAATTAGCAATTTAAGTCATTTTTTGCAGCTTTGACCTTGACTTTTCAACATATGACCTTGTACCATATATCATAATGATCACTGTCGCAATACCTACAATATTCTGTTATACATGCCTATACAAAAAATTAATAGTTTTCAAATTAATTAGCAATTTCAGTCTTTTTTTGCAGCTGTGACCTTGACCTTTCATCATATGACCTTGAACCATGTATCAAAATGATCAATGTCGCAATACCTACAATATTCTAATATACATGCCTATACAAAAAGTTATTAGTTTTCAAGATAATTAGCAATTTAAGTCATTTTTTTGCAGCTGTGACCTTGACCTTTCAACATATGACCTTGAACCATATGTCAAAATGGTCGTTTTCGCAATACCTACAATGTTCTAATATACATGCCTATACAAAAAGTTAATTGTTTTCAAGATAATTAGTAATTTAAGTCTTCTTTTGCAGCTGTGACCTTGACCTTTCAGCATATGACCTTGAACCATATATCATAATGATCGTGATGTCAATATCTTCAACATTTTAATATACATGCCTATACAAAAAGTTAATTGTTTTCAAGATATAGTGACAAATATATATTTTTTAGCAATTTGCCCATTCAGTGCCTTACAATATCCCCATTTTGAGCCCCATGGCTACCGTTTGTGCAAATCTGAAAAAAGATGACCTAAGGATGTTATAAATGAAATAACTTAGGTATATCTCTTGTAGATTCAGAGGATTTAAAGTTTTTCACTCTTTCCCCCCTTATGGGGCCCCAAGGGGACATAACTCCTTCATTTGTGCAAATCTGAAAGGGCTTTCAGCTCAGGTGAGCTAAAAATTGATATTCAATAGCTTATACTTTAACAAGTTTTTAAAGGTCATACACTTGGTTAAGGATTAAACTGTTATTCTTGGTTAGATCAGCGACACTATAAACGTTCTATATGTCGCTGGTTTGAATCTTCGGTTTGTCATATTACACAAAGATTTATTCCCCCTTTACCATAAACCACATAACAACCGTTACAGATTATACACCGTGAACCAACTCTGTCTTTTGTCACGGCGTAAATTTTCTTATTTAGTAACCATATAAGTTAATAATAAGTTAATAAATGTAAAAAGACAAAAAGTACTGTAGTAAAATTAGACACACATGTTAAAGCAGGATCCACCATGGTTACGCATATTGCAAAATCTACATCAAGTCCTTTAAATAGTGGACAAATATAGAAATATGAAATTCAAGTATTATCTGAAGTTCATGAAGTAGTTGTCAATCGTAAAACACAGGAAGTATTAAATATTTTTAAAAAATTAAATAGAGAGTTATGACAAAATAAAATCTACTTTGCAATATTTAGAGAAACCAAGAACACACTACAAAACGACCCCCCTCCCCCCTAAAAAGACTGATTTACATAAGAGAATGCTTCTCTTGTTTCAGAATCCCGTTATTAAAAAAAAAAAAAAAAAAAAAAAAAAAAAAAAAACCTTATTTAGAACTCTCGACTCAGGACAGAATTGTTGAACAAATCTCATCACTTGGTGGTTCCGTTTGTTTTACACAAACTCATAAGCTTAGTAGTAGAACAACCGACTCTAGAGCGGGAGGTCGTTGATTCGAATCCCACGTCAGACTTTAAAATCTAGAAAAATTCTAGCCTTTGTCTAGATAAATAAAACCAATAAAAAATAACATCTAAATCATAACAACATGAAACTGAGTAGCAAATTTAATTATATATAAAAGAGTAGCGGCCCCAAAAATGTCATTATTGATGACAATCATCTGTAAACATTAAGATTTTACAAAAGTACAAAAACTGCACCAGCACAGTCTCCATAGTTAAAAGTAAGACCTTAGAACCTCTTGTTTACTGCTGTTTTGAAAAAATGGCGACTATTGTTCACTAATATGGAACAATCTGTACTGTTAAACCAAGTCATCATAGTTGTTTAATTAAATCTTGTGGTTACTAAGTCATACAAATAGCAACCATTTTACATTATTTTTCTGTACTTAAATGTATATATATATATATATATATATATATATATATATATATATATATATATATATATATATATATATATATATATAACATTTGATGAATTATGGAAAAACACATGTCTGTCTGAGCTGTTTAAGGTCAGTAGAGATTAAAGGGTTTTTATGAAGTGAAAATAACATCTTGTCAGCATGCTAATAGAATTTTTTAACTGTTAATTATGTTATTGTGACCTTTATAGCATCAATTACGAATAAAATAATTTGTCTGGAACTAGAAAATATAAAGTTTTAATAGAAACAAATATATCTGAAGTGGCTATTAAAATTGTCAAAATTTAAGGTGTCGGTCTTGTAACTAAAAGTTTGTAATATTTAATGTATGACTAAAAGACAAAAAAAAAAAAAAAAAAAAAAAAAAAAAAAAAAAAAAAAAAAAAAAAAAATTTAAAAAATCGAGAGTTTACATGTTTGTCCGGACATCTTAACAAAAGAATCTTATCTAAGAATTGCTTATTTTAATCTGATTTAAACCTTTTGAGAGATGCAATGTTTCTTGAATAACATGGAATAGAGAGGTCATTCATAAACATGAAGCTCTCTGTGCACAACTTTTACTCTTCATTTAAATTATATTTTATTTTGTATTTTGTACTCTTAAATAAAAAAAAAAAGATATTTTCGATACTTTTACATTTTCGCAAAAATTAAATTAGATTAACTGAATTTGAAATAGGCTAGATGTTATCAATCGGATACAGATGTCAATTAGACTAAACCAATGTTCACATCTTAACTGAAATGATTACCCCCGAAGTTTCAATAAACGAATGTGGTTTTCATGTTACCACATAAAATAACGGAAGCCAAAAAAATTATATGACGATGAAATTTTAATTCAGTGTAACTGTCATATACCACTTTTTTGAATTTATTTTTATGAAGTGGTTTATGGCATAACTGTCTATGAAACTGACCAGAAGTAAATGAAACTAAATATAAATTGCAATATTCAGATGATCATAAAATGAATGTCAATGAAAGTGAGCCCAGGTTCATATCTTCAGCTGAAATGAATGTCCGCAAAACTGAACTAGTGTTTCAATATCAACCGAAATAAATACATGTATTTGTGAAACTGAGCCCAGCTTCACATTTCAGCTGAAAAAAATATTTGTGAAACTGGGAGCACAGGTTGACATTTTTAGCTGAAATAATTATATGAAAACTGAGCCCAGGTTCACATTTTTAACAAATATCTATAAAACTGAGTCTAGGCTCACATTTTTAGCTGAAATAAATGACTTTGAAACTGAGCCAAGATTCACATTTTTAGTTAAAATAAATATCTGTGAAACTGAGCCCAGGTTTACATTTTCAGCTGAAAGGAATATTAATGTTTGCATAACTGAACTTGGGGTTCAATATCAACTGAAATAAATATTTGTGAAACTGAGCCCAGGTTCACATTTTCAGCTGAAATAAATATCTGAAACTGAGCCAAGTTTCAAATCCTCAGTTGAAATAAATATCTGCAAAACTGAACCCAGGCTCAAATTTTCAGCTGAAATAAATATTTGTGAAATTAAAGCCCAGGTTGACATTTCATTTGAAATAAATATTTGGAGACTGAACCAATTTTTCAGCTGTATTAAATGTCTGCGAAACTGAGCCCAGCTTCACATTTCAGTTAAAATGAATGAAACTGAGCCCGGGTTCACATTTCAGCTAAAATAAACGCCTGCAAAACTGAGTCTAGATTTAAATATTCAGCTGTAATAATTATCAAAGAAATAATATTACAAATTAATGTCTATTTAAGCTTACTACAACTTTGTATAAAATAAAATTACACTCCGTCTTCTGTCATTATTTTAATTAAATGTCTACAGTGTAATCTAAAACATCTTGCCGTCTGCATACTAAATAATTTTTGTCCCGCTTTTAATCGCGTCTATAGTATTCTATTTTTCACTGAAAATTCTATATATATGAATTCAAACACTTTCAAACATATTTTCATCTGATTTAACGTTTTAATTTTTGTTAACCTTTTTCCCTTTATTTATTCATTCATTCATTCATTCATTTATTCATTTATTTATTTATTTATTTATTTATTTAAATCAAAATAGCATTGTTTATTTGTTAAATTACACACTGTGTATAATTTTAACAAAATCAACAAACAAACATGATGGAACAATTTGAAAAAATGATTACGAAGGCGGCAAATTTATTACGATAAACCAATAAATAGTAACAATACCCACTAACAACAACATGGTCATTCTTTTAACATGGAAACCCTAACGCTTTATTAAAATGAAGATATATCAGAAAAAAGATAAGGTAAATTAATTAGATACCAATTTGTCTACAAATGTCAGGGGTAGAATTTAGATGAGAACTTGTATTTTTTTGGGGTCAACATAACCTTACCATAACTTTTGTTGTATGGAATTGTATGGAACATCATAGCTGTCTCTTATATTGTACAAAATGGTATATGAATTCGTTTTATCATGACATTATTTGCTTTCATCGTTATATGTTATAGTTTTACCATTATATTATTTGGTCTGATCATTATATGATCGGGTTTCGTCGTTATTTGTTTTCACTTTATCATTAATATGTTTTGTTTTTACCATATATTATTTGCTTACGTCATTATATGATATCATCAGATAATTATATTATTAGCGTTTGCCATTACATGGATATATGTCATCATCATATTATAAGCAAACACCATTATATGTTTGCAAAACATTATTATATGATCGCAAACAATTTTATATGGTGGATGCCAATATGACAAACGTCTCCGTGAATCTGAATCAATTTCACGAAGGTAACCCCGAAGTTTCTTGTTAGAGTCAAATAAATAAACAGCTGCGCCTGGAGCGCATGATACGCCCGTCAGATATTTAAACTTCTTTTTAAATGTCTTAAACAACTTGACATTTAGCTGAAACATATTTTTTTAAAAACAAAAGTAGCAAATTTATTTCTCAATGTTCATTCACAAACCTTTTTCATTATAGTGCTTCCAGTTCTGGGATGACACAAACAGACATTATGGAACATTGTACTGTGAATATGCTTACCCTCTCTTTTTGATTTTGGACAAATATAACACAAAAGTTTCATAAAAAAGATCAAATGATTTCTGAGTTACAACATGCAAAAAATGCCTAAAGTTTGACAATTAAAGGCCAATAACTCTACAACAAGAAAACATACGAATCTCAAAAATAAAAGGGAGCTCTCTGCCATGGATACCAATATAACACAAAAGTTTCATTCAAATTGTTCAAAGCATTTTTGAGTTATTGTACGACATGTAAAAAATTGCCTAAAATTTGACAATTAAAGGCCAATAACTCCGCAATGAGAAAACATACGAATCTCAAAAACGAAAGGGAGCTTTCTGCCTAAGATACAAACATTTCAAAAAAGTTTCATTAAAATTGCTCAAAGCATTCTTGAGTTAATGTACGACGTGTGGACATACGGACGGACGGATGGACGGACGGACTGCACCATACCATAATACGTCCCGTCATAAACGGGCGTATAAAAACAGCACTTGAACATGTTTTTTTGTTTCTGGAATATAAACAAACATCTGCAACTAGTAGGCTCTTTCCTTGAACATGATTTTTCTATTTTCCTTAACTGCTCTTCCCATAAAACAATCAATATATATATATATATATATATATATATATATATATATATATATATATATATATATATATATATATATATATATATATATATATATAGCAACACAGCTGAATTTAACTGATAATAATCCTTTTATTAGATGTGAGATTGTTATTATAATAATAAATAAAACACTTCTAAAGTAACCCCTTACAAGAGTTTGGCTATTACAGAGTGCATTGAATTAGGTAAAAAAAAACTTTTTAAATTGTGTAAAAAAATACAAAGCTATGAAAACTTTATCTACATGTTTTACATTTGATTAAAACAATATGGAATAAGCATGCGTGTATAAACAATTAAAACTTTTTTAATTTTAATAAACCCCAGGTTACTAGTATACGCCTAAAGACTTGACTATTTTCGTGTCCTGATATGGGAATAAAATTTGCATTTAAGTTTGCGTTAGTTAATCGAAAGTAAATGTTTAAAATTAAATTAATTTCTAGAAAAAAAGGACGAAGGCAATTACTTATATTATAAAAAATATTTCTGATATTATAGATAGCTATAAGATCTGACAAATATTTTTGACATTGTGTTATTTTGATTTTAGCATACCGCTTAAACTGTAGAGTTAGGGGCGTCTAGTTATTTGTTGTGAAAGGCATTTATGTAATATGAACACACCACCTTTGGTTCTGGATGTTATTATAGTATATTTTATCATGACCGATTTGATGAACAACTATTCATGTACAATCAAACTGGAAATTGTAAAGGTGTTGCCACGTTCTCTAAATCCATTTTTACGGATTTCCTTTTCCTTTTCTTTATATTCAACCTATTGCTGTTGCAATAAAAAACAATTAAGACTATTACCCGACCATAGGTGGGCAAGAGGTTATTATTTCGTTTCAGAAAATGATGGTATACCAACACTCCAATTTAAAATTTTTAAAACATTTTCAGATCAAAACCCCTAGCTTCATTTAGCTTCATCTAAGAACTACTTTTCACGATTTATTCAGACGGTTATTAAAACCAACTCCAGGTCACATACAAGATGTGATTGTGTCTTGATTCTTCGAAAATGATTCTAGTCTTGCTTGTTTATCATACAATGATGTTTAAAAACATTTTAAAACTTTGAACTTTATTTCATTCGATCTATTATAATACCGCTTACACTACAGTCCAAGGTGGCGTCAAGTTACTTATGGTGACGAGCTCTTTGTGAAAAAAAATAAAGACTGACTGACTAGATGGGCGTTTCAAATCAAACCTGAGGTGAAGTTTTTGATTGACATTTTTGTAGTACTTTTTTCGCAACTTTCTGTGTTTTTTTATCTTTCATTTTTATCTTTTGAAACCGGTACCCATCGTGTATTTTTTTTTAACATTGATGACGTCATACGGATTTTTAGTATATATTACTTTACATTTCATTAGGTAATTGGTGTTTACAACGTTACACGATTCATCAACGTCAAACACTTTAAAAAGCTGACAGAGCAAAGCTATGTAAAATATCTGGAAATCGCGTAATTAAAAGATAAATAATTAGCAAATGCCCTTCAAAACTTGAATATATCTTTTTAAATTTTTATTTTATTGTCGAGGAAATGAAGTACAGTAAATGCACTGACAGACATTACTATTTTAGTATTTTGTTTTGATATAAAAATGAAATTATAATTTAAGTGATTGTTGATGAGTTAACTGAAGGTCAATACAATAAAATATCTCAATGTCTGCATACTAATTATCATACGAACATTCAGAACCACATGTCCGTAATTCAAATATACTTAGTCATGACAGCATATTAATTATCAATTAAATCAAACTAACTTTTCCCTTCAAGGATTTTTAATTTGCATTTGCAAGTTTTCATTCAATTGAAATAACTGCGCTTAGCCAAGGCACCACTCGTAAAAAATCGTTTTTAGAACCAAATAATAAAAACCCATTTCCGAAAAAAGTGATAATGGAAAAAGAAAGAATTAGCAACAAATTTAAAACAAACTATTTCAAGTACAGACGTATCTGTATAACAACATTAAAATGTTCATATAATCTACTAGAATATTTGTACTTCTCCTCCATCCTGATGTTCATACATCAAGTTAGGTACTCAAACAACGCCAATATCCCGATGTTTGTGTATAATCCAGTAAGTTGTATTCACACATCTGTCCTCATTTTGTCTTATGACAAATAAAGTACTTGAACAACATCATTTGTCCGATATTCGATCCAGTAAGTTATACCCACACCGCACCACACTACTATCGCCATTTCTGTTCTGTGACAAGTAAGGTGCATAAATAACATCACTGCCCCAATGTTTGTCTAGAATCCAGTAAGTGGTACTCACACTACTCCAAAGTCGTAATTTTCATTCAATGTCAAGTTAAGTACTTACTTGACACTTGCACTACACCACTTTCCCGATGTTGGTTTTACTCACACCACACCACTGCCTTCATTTTTGAGAACGATAAAATCAGACTGTTCTATATAAATTATGTATTATTTGTATTTTTGTTTGTTTGTTTTTTTTTTTTTTTTTGTGTGTGTATGTTTGGTGTTACTATGGCTTTTGTCAGTTATTATTTTTGACTACATTATTTTTCTCTTTTTAAAAACTTTTACAGTTGTTGAAAGGAGAGGGTAAGCATATTCACAGTACAATGTTCCATAATGTCTGTTTGTGTCATCCCAGAACTGGAAGCACTTAATCAGATTTGTTATTCTGGTGGAGAATGCTTGTTACACAAAACAGTGGATTATAATTTTGACTGTTACAAGGGATGGGTATATATATATATATATATATATATATATATATATATATATATATATATATATATATATATATATATATATATATATATATATATATATATATTTAACGTTAATAAAAATAATTAGCTACTTAAGAATAAGTATATAATACACATACCAGTTAAATTTTGATGTGCCAGATGTGCACATTTCGGAAATTAATTCCTCATCAGTGACACTAAGACCGAAAAGTTTGATACATAAAAAATATATAGACCAAACAGTTGAAAATAATGAATTAATAAACTTAATCTCAACCTCCGTCCACAAACCTCGGAATACACCATTGTGTGTTAAATGACATTTTGACATATTGCCGATAATGCACTTAAAAATTATTTTTGGCGTTACAATATCAAAAACATGATTTAATAAGTCATTGTCATTGTTGATGAATTAATTCAAGGTTAATAATTACTTAACCTAAATATTCATCTTGTATGAGTACTAAATACTTTGTAGACTTTTAGGGTCTACCTTTATAAAGCATCAATCATGTTTCATGTACTTTGTTTTGATGACGCATACAAAACAGCTAGAATTTATACATCCTACTGGTTGTTGTTTAATTTATTTATTCTCTGTTAATTTACCACGTGCTTATTAAAACGCTCTAATATTTACGCAACATAATCACATACGTTGAGTTCAATACGACCATTTTCAAGTGCATGTAGTTTTAAACATATCCTGTAACTACGTAACGTTACATTACATTCAAAATTAATTAAGATTCTATATGTGAAATAGGATAAAAAACTATTAACTTATTTTTAAACTTCCAATGATCATTTTTGCAGTAGTAGAGTTTCTAATGGCTACAAATTATCTGATGTTTTGTTATGAATCAAACAACGTGTTGCACCATTGGTAAACGTTGCCAAGGCTGATCAAGCCAGTACATAACGTCCAATTAATGACGTGGGTTTCCTCATAGGACCAAGTGATTTCTCACAACGTTTTCCCGGGAATTCGCGTATAATTCTTTAGCGATGTTCTTCCTCCAGTTAATATTCCAGGGGTTAGAAACAGCAAGTATAGTAAAACAAGAAAATCTTGTTTATCCCAACAAAGTATTGTCAGCGATCCCGGTAATGAAGCCTCTGATTATTTTATTGTTTCTGGTTTATTATTTTAATTTTTCGATATTATAAGTTATACAAAGTTTGATCAGAACACTAAGTCATATCAATTTAAGGCTGAAAACTTTTTTTAAAATTTTCTGATTCGTTTCACATGACGAATTTGGTTTTAACTAGTCTTTTATCCAGGGTTTCGATGGTCAGCAAAAAGTGTAACAGCAAAATATAATCGAGCTTGCTGCAACTTCATTGTTCTCGTCATTGATTTTTTTTTCAAAACTTCATAATGTGCAATTTCTAAAAGGCAATAGCTATAATGTGGTAGTGCTAGCTCGAACTCCATAACACCCTTTTTTATTGTGGTCCACAGTGGCCAAGTAGTTACTATGTTAGCCTTCAAACTCAAAAAATCTTGCCATTGCAAGTTCGAATGCAAGCGATAAATGGTGTTCTTTTTGTTGTAGGTATTTAAATGACATGGACATAGCTGTCTACCATGTTTTATCTGCTACATTGCAGGCAAATCCATACCACTCTAGAGGTCGCCATAAGTATACACTAGTACATAGCAGATCAGAAATAATCACAAAAAATTCATAAACAACTTTGTTTAGATATTCCTTGAAGTTTACAAGAAAAACTGTCTGGTCACTAAAAGCTGAAAAATTGCTGATGTGATTTAAACAACATTCAACTAACTTAATGAATGTGCTAGCTGCAACTTGGTAACTGCTTTTTCTGATTGAGTTACATACAGCTCTACAAACAGCATTTTCTTATTGGTAAATCTCAGTGATTAGTCATTTCTGTTTGTTGCAATTTAGTTAAATGCTCATTTCATAGTACTAGCAGCAACCCAGAAAAAATTAATTTTTGAATATTCATAGTTATAGTCACAACACCCTTATATGTTACTTTTCCAGTAGAGCTGACTATATTTTTAATGCATGTTCCCGTTTTCCTTCAACTTTTGCCAAGAAGATAATTTAACAAATAAAGTCTCAACAATTAAGTCAATAAGCTGAATATTTATTTTACTAGGATAAAAGCTATATTGGTTTCCATGCTGTACAGATACACTAATAAATATTAAAAGATAAAATTTTCTTACAGAGGTATTAAATACAGGTTTGTGCAGTCAAAACGCTAAATTTAAAACATTTTTTACATTTACCTTGTTTTTACATACATTTAATACAAATATGATATTCTTCATTTCATTGGCAAAACATTTTTGCTTGATCTTTTAACAAATATTTTCCTTAATTCCGAAAAATATAAATAAATACTCTCCTTAACAAAACATACAAATACATATTGAATATGTTTTTCTAATTTCATCATTTAAATTTAATGATTTATTCAACACCTTGTTGTTGCATGTGCTCAACATTGATGATAATCTGTTGTCATAGAAACATGAACACAATGAAACTTAGCAGTGCAATGTTATAAACTCCATGTACAATGTATTTAAATACAGAAACAAAACATTATATTTGACAACTGAAAAAAATTCTTTTAATAAATTTATAATGAATTCAATAAAATAAAAATACCAAGAGAAAAAAAACCTTAATTCATATATCAAAATTATTTTTTAGCAAAGTATTGCATTTTGTTTACTTTCACTTTCATTTTTATTTTTTAATTTTAAATATCAAATACAAACAGAAATGCATTCTCAAAATACAATAAAACTTTTTGCATCATGATGTATTGTCTTAGAAATAGATACAATTGAATGAAAAAAAAAATGTAGAGAAAAAGTATTTTTAAATACAGAGTTTACTCTGGGAAAGTCGGGTCACTGCATTTAAAATGTCCATCTTGCAATATTGAACTAGAGTAGGTCCAGATTTTGGGTTTTTTTTCCTTAAAATTATTGCCAATAAAAAATATTTTCAATGTTATTTTATCTCTGAGTTACTAGGTAAACACATACACAAGCATAAACACAGATATACAGCAATGCAAACATAAAATATGACATAAATAAAACATACTGAAGTAAACATTTTAATAAGACAAGCATTTCGAGTGAGACCCAAAGATGTTTGATAATGGACGAATTGGTTTTTTTTTTTCTCACTAACATGTTGCATTACAGAACAAGAATTCCATGGATTTAAATGTCACACTCGGTTAGTTTTTTGACAGAGTAGAAAATACATTACTTTAACATAAACTTTAAAACTTTAACACACCGCTGCCTTTGACAACACCGGAAAAGTAACACCTAAGTCCCGCCTTATGGCAATGCCAGGCTCAACAAAAACCAAACAATAGAAAATATCATTTAAATATAAACAATAATTTATCTGAAACCGGCATTTAAAATTTAAAAAGAAAGTGATTTAAAATTGTTTGAAAGTACATGTTTGCATTATTAGAATGTTTACTATCAGTAATTGTTGTAATAAATAAGTTATATGATAACGGTGAATATGTATTCTTTAGTCTCCAATTTTACTATCTTCAACTTTCCTTGTTGCAGGCATGTAGACTTTAAAGCTGAAGTCTGTTCTTGGAAATGATCCCTGAAAATACAGAAAAAATAAACAAATATAGTAAACACTAAAGTTAACCAGTTGTTGAAGTAAATACTTGCTAAGTGTATTGAGGTCCAAAACAGTAAAATCACGAATGTTCATTGGGGATTAAATTTCTATATTTTATAACTTAGAGAAAACCAAGAAATTGAATGTCAATGCATTTTTTTAATTACATAATTACAAATTACACAATTACAAATTAAATAATCCCCCACTTTATCAAAACAGTGCCATTCTCCCCACTACAAAATGTTACCTAAAATTTAAAAAGTAGGGAAATAGGGAACACACCATAGATAGCCCCCCCCCCCCCCCACCACCCAATGAAATATATTTTCATAAAACTCAATTCAAGAAAAATATTCAACAACATTATTTTTTTATTTTTGAATCCATGGACTTTTACACCAACAAATATTAATAGTTCTACAGTTTATGACTGATACAACAAATCCTGCATATAAAACAGTCTCTCTTGAACTTGTAGACTTAACAACACATGTATTGAATAATACATGCCTAGGAAAATGTCTGAATATTGACAATTTTTTAACTAAATTCCTGTTTGTTCACAAATTATCTTGTTTAATAAGTTTAGACTCCATAATACTTTTAAGATATAAAATGCTGGTTGTAACTTAAAACAATTTTTTAAGTTTTAAGTTCTTGTTGTTCTTCATACACAAATGTCATAAATTGATGACTAATATATAATAATAATAATAATAATAATAATAATAATAATGTGTGGATAATTTTTTTCAAATTATTTTGTAAAGTATACACTGTATTTTGAAAAAAAAATTTTGCCGGTTTAATTTTTCCAACTTTTCTCATTTCCTTCATATTAAAATACACAACTTTATAAATATACAAATTTATTAAATATTTCAAACTAATTTATTTTCATTTTCAACAAAAAAGATTAAAATGTTTTTCTAGTCAAATGAAAAAAAAAACAATCCCTGACATAATTAAAACCTATTTATAGTAACACAACGAGAATTATGACACAGATATATTTCAGGTGATATACATCAAAATCTTCTAGTCTATATATAAATCTATATGAATTTACCTTGGCCAACTAAACTAGATAGAAGAATAAGACCATAAAATGATCTTCAGAAATACTAATATTAATCAAGCAATTATTTTGAAATGACAGTCTCGATCAAAATGTGCAACATGGGAGTCTTTATCGAACTGTGCAATAATTATGAAACTAACCAACAAATTTTTGAAATACAAAGTATAAAATGTTGTCACCTAACAAAAAAAATAATAAATAATAAATAAATAAATAAAATAAAAATAATAAATAAATAAAAATAAGAAGAAGAAAAAAATCAGCAATAGCTTCCTTGCTGACAAAGGTATGCTATCCCCCTATATGAAAAGTCTAGGGATTACAGATTATACATATACAAATAATTCTGTCTGTCTATCCATCTATCCAAATGATTGTGTTTTATCTCCACAATTCTACATTTACTGACATATTTTAATTAAACTATTCACAAGTGCACATGTATACCAACATCAGACAATGTGTCAAAGACCAAATTTTGATGTGTAGGTCAAAGGTCAAAGTCACAAGGTCAAATCTTAGACATTGGAAACAGAGAGTAGGTATCTGTCAACAGACTGTTCTAGTTTTGGATCATTGCTTATTTTTGTTCACAAAGATGATACCAATATTATAATCTGGTCCACTATTCTACCACAATCAGGCCAAGGTAGGCATGTTACACATTAACTTTACTGAGAAAAATTAGCCTGACCAGTTTCAGATTTCATTTATCCTTTCTCAGAGGACTTATTGTATGGGAATAGTGGACCAATAGTATTTTTCTCATTCTAAAACCCTTAAATCTTTTTTGTAAATTTGTTTACTTTGTGGGTGTAACACAAGGACCAACCTTCAGAATTTATATGAATTAAAATCAATTCTTTAACACCATACTATGTTATTTTCAGACTTCTTTAAAAACATTAAAAAAGAGTCATGGATTATATTCCTCTTAAATGTTTGTCCATAGGCAGATTTTATAAATGACTGTTTTTTCACTCTTCAGAAGTTTCAATGTGTTTTTTTTTAAAATACTTGACTCCCAGTGTCTTGTTTTTGTCATCTCAATATCACAAACATTATGGCAAATTTTATTCATGCTCCTTTTACTATTAAGATTATGTAGTGAATACCAAAATTTGATCCTGACCTTCATCAAAGACCACAATGCAAGGCACTCTGCACACATCTCAAATCAACTTTCACAACAAGCTTAATTAAAATCCTCAATACTATTAAATGGGTTATAAAATACACAGTTCAATGCATTTTAATATGATAAATATCCATGGCAAGTTTTATTGAAATTTACTATACCATCCGAGATTTTGGGAGCACACATGAAAATGCTAACATACAGACAGACAGGCAGACAATGCTAAAACATAATACATTTATATAATGCTTAAAACTGAATTAAGTTTTTCAATTTTCTGAATTTTTTTTGATTTTCTAAAAATATATTTTTTAAAAAAAAAATAGATATCTTCTAACCACGATCCGTGACGTTCATTTTTTAGAATTTCATTTCTTTTAGCAGTAAATAAACGGAATCCTCTGACCGGTTGGTCAGAGTTTTACGATGGTAATTATGAGCTTGGAGCATGCGCACAGATGTACGGAAAAACCCTGGAATTGAAGGTGAAACATGACAGATTGCATTAATTGTCCTTCATTAATATCCAGATGTATTTGAAATGGTGTTATGTATCCCTTACTAAGTCACAAATGAAAAATTCAACGAACTTCTGTGTTTATTTTATCGTATTTCACCGTTTTGAAAGTTGTGTTTAAATTACCCGAGTTTTTATGACGTAACCATGTTCGAATATTAGATTCCAAATGCTGCATCTTGCTGGGTAAATACTGTAATTTCTGTATTTATTTGAGCTTTTATCGTTGAACCAAATGTATTATTGTTCATTAGGAACATCATTAATTAGATTAGCACCGTTTTAATTTTTTCTTTGGAAAACTTAATGCAGCTTTAATAAGTATATTTTTACTCATTTCTGTATAACATTTTAATATCTTTTCATACAGCCTTCACTAAAATGCAATATCTTTATGTAAGTAAAGGAATACATGTTCTTTTTAATTCATGTGTTTATTTATATTTATATTTTTCCTTGTCACAGTTCCAAAATTAACAAAAAAAAAAATATAATATTCAGGGTTTTAAAAAAAAAATGCACATGGTTAACATTCTGTCAATCAACGTGAATCAGATTTACCAATTATCATTTAAAATTCTCTCACAGGTGCATAAAATTATTTTTTCATGCACATAATGCTCTGCACACAAAAACATTCCAGCGATACACATTAAACACATTTTCAATGAATGATCAATTAACAAAATAGAAAGAGAAAGCCATGGTTGATTGATTTGTTTTATCCTCACCTGTCTGCCAGTACTACTTAATGACCAAATTATGTCTATATTAACTAGGTCACTTAGTGACCTAGTTACAGCACTGTTATATTTATTTATAATGACAAAACCCATTTACTTATTTTTTTATTTAAATATATCTGTACTGACATACCAGTAGGCATATATTGTCTCATGACATCTATTCTTGTCTTTACTTTTTCTCATAATTTTAAGCTGCGCTTTATCCTTTCATGTAATATCACATCCCAATATATATTTTTATTTATCTTTCATACAAAAAAAGACTAACATTTTTAAATTTTAAAATCTGTGTCGATTACCTATACTGACGTCAAATGAGAGAGAGAAAAAAACCCTATCATGTTCCCATACAACCTTGATACATAAGTTACAATGTACAGGATAATAGGTTTAGGCTGAACTTAGTACTGTTAAGGTGATTTTCTCGTTAAAGGTGAATTTCTCACCTAATTACCTGCTCATGGGACAATTTTTTTTTTTCTATAACAGTATCATTATGATTACCCCCTTCATAGATAGTTCTATATAACAACAAAGAGCGGAAATATTTCACTTAAATCTTATAGAAATATAGAACTTTTCCATTATAAATATGAAACAGATGAGTTCATTTAACTACATTAATCTATTGATCAAATTATCTTTTGATGTATTTTTGATGTTGTTGAATTTGATGACATAGTAAATATAATCAGTGTACTATAAAAGCATTGATATGTAGTTTGAACAATGATTGCGTTTTTTTTTGTTTTTTTTCTTTTACTCAGAAGATATTTTGGAATGACAACCAACTCATATGAAATGCAAAATTAAATTGACTCTGAAAAATCATGAACATCAAAAATACAAAAATCAAATCATTAAACAAGAGCATCCTTCAACAATCAAAACTCAGGAAGTAAAAAACAACTGGCAGTTCAGGTAAGAACATTCTTGACTGAAACTGAATGGGGACCAGACATAATGGCAAAATCAGTGTTGCCGTTTGGTCTTAAGTTGTAGCAAAAGTACCTCTAAAGAGATAACTGAAGCTTAGTTGCTTTTTGTAGGTTTATATCAACAATAAAACACAGCTAGCACTATTGTTTTGGGTTAAGTGTAGGGCCTTCAGTAGATTTTACAGTACACAGGTTTTATTTCTACTACTATACTTTCTGAAATTAATATCCAACTATGATACTCAAGTTTAACACAATTTAGACTCCAGCTAAATTTATCATTATGAAAAACAAAAGCATAAAGCATTAGTGTTTATATGTAAACCCTACTGATCTTGTCCAATTTTTCATCATTTGACTCATAGTTTAGATACTGATGCTGAGGTAGTTGTGCAGCTTTTATTTTCTTTAAGTATGTCACTGATTTTTTTCTATACTCATGACTGGATTTTAGAACAGTTGTTTCTTAGTGTTATTATTATCATTACATTGTTCATATCCCCCCCCCCCCCCGGCACAAAAAAAAATAAAACTATAAATTTAAAAAATAGATAAAAAAAATAAATAAATAAAATGAAATAAATAAATAAAATAAAGACTAATGTGAGATATATTTAAAAATCCCCTGATGTTCTAGCCATCATGGCAATTACATTTTTCAGCTAATAAACCAATAGAGAATTATATTCTTGATATTTTTTAAAAACTTTTCTTCAAATACTTGGAATTTTATTTATTTTCACGGAACTGGAAATACACTAAAAAAAATGGTAAACCCAACATAAATTTTTCAATGAACTCAATCAATAACCCAATGAGTCAACTCCATTAAAATGAAATTAAAACATTTGCTTTTGTTTCTATCCCAACTTTCCCAATTTTTTGGATATAGATCTTGTTGGACAAGTTTCATTTTTTTAAAATCTTTTTCAGAAATCACTTTAAAATAAATCAGGTTAACATATGCAAATGACAAGACATTGACCCCCAAAATGATAGCCAATCAACACGAGGCCCATTGATCACATGCTAAATGGTCTAATGAACAGGGTTGTGCAAATTTTTAATTGATCAAAAGATAACATTAAAGATATTTATGATTTGGTGTACATGTGGTATGACTATATCAATGACTTGTATGAATGTAGGTGTGCTGAAAACGTGATAACTTAACCATCAAACAATTTAGTACAGACAGGCACAGACCTTGATAATCTGATGCAAGTTTTGTATCTTTAAAATTAATTTTTTTATCTAACATTTTTTTTTATCTAAAAATGCACATTTATTTATCATACTGATATATGGAATTTAAAATGATATGACTATTAATCAAAATTGTTGTAAATACAATATTTTCTAAATATGTTAATTTCCCTTTTTGACAATCTTAAAAAAAAAAAATTATAAAATTCTGTAGCATTTTGAAAAAAAAAATCTTTTTGAAACACACACACCCCTCCATTTTCAAATTTAAAATACCATACACACATGAATTAAAGAAAAAAAAATTCTTTAAATCTTTCTAATGTAAAATGAAAATCAGAAGCTTTTTAAATATTAGATATAAAAGCAACATTTAAAAGTTTAAAAAAATGAATTACTCTACCTGTTAAATTACTGATGTTGAAATGATGAATAATTACTATGGTACGACACTGGAGAATAACAGCAAGTGTAGTCATGATAAATCTCTGGTTTCATTGGACGATTCACATACAAACAGTCATTTTTGTAGCCTTTACCCATCAAAATCTGATGTAGAAAGGTTTCCTGCACTGGTCTTTGTTGACAGGTACACAAGTCCTGTATTGTTATTTCCTGCTCTGATGAACTATGATGATGATGGTGATGATGATGATGAAAATTTTGATGATAGTAATAGTTGTTGTAATAGTTTGGTACAGGATGGTGATGCATCTCAGGAATGGGAACTCTCTGATAAATATTTTCTGTATGAGAAATTGGCGGACGTTGTACACCATTCATTGTTCGAGAATCCAGAAAAAAATCTTGAGAAGCCTGAAGTGTTCCTGCGTTATTCACTAGCATAATATTTTTTGGTAAATATAAAATAACTTCCTTAATTTTCAAAATCGTTATATTTTTCACTTTTTAGTGAAAAATTGTACTAAATAATTTCCTTTTTATAACTAAAATTTTCTTTGCAATAGATATAATATTTCTTAGTCAAATAATAAATGAGCAACAATGTTATAAATCCTATCCATTCATATTTCTGTGATGTTTTCACTCAGCTATCCTTAACCAATTAAAGAGACTAAATTCTGTCATGCTTATATAGGCAAGCCTTAAAAAAAACCAGTCAAGGACAGCATTCTATATATAGAATAATAACAAGACCATGCGGTAAAAAAAAAAATTTATTAAAAATAAAAATATGTCGCTATTTAAAGGCATGTCTCATCAATTACCATTACTGTATCTTTTATAGCAGAAAAGACAAATAATTGATTAGTATTCATGTTTAAATTTTAAATTATTAAATGTATACTTATTCACAACTTAAATAAATATGTATATTCAGAGTGAAAAGGTACACAATGTAATAACCTATTGAGATCAAGAAATAAAAAAATCTTGCCTAGTAAATAAAATTTTGTAAAATAAAAAAAAATTAATAATAATGAAAAAATAAAAAAAACCACAAAATAAATAATAGAAAATAAATAAATAAATAAATAAATAAATAAATAAATAAATAAAAAGAACATTCTTGTCACTGATAAAATATCAATATATTTGTTCCAATATGGCTTACTGATGACTACATGACTGGTACATCTTACTGATGACTACATGACTGGTACATTCTACTGATGACTACATGACTGGTACATCTTAGTGATGACTACATGACTGGTACATCTTACTGATGAATACATGACTGGTACATCTTACTGATGACTACATGACTGGTACATCCTACTGATGACTACATGACTGGTACATCTTACTGATGACTACATGACTGGTACATCTTACTGATGACTTCATGACTGGTACATCTTACTGATGACTTCATGACTGGTACATCTTACTGATGACTACTTGACTGGTATTCTTACTGATGACTACATGACTGGTACATCTTACTGATGACTACATGACTGGTACATCTTACTGATGACTACATGACTGGTACATCCTACTGATGACTACATGACTGGTACATCCTACTGATGACTACATGACTGGTACATCCTACTGATGACTACATGGCTGGTACATCTTACTGATGACTACATGACTGGTACATTCTACTGATGACTACATGACTGGAACATCTTACTGATGACTACATGGCTGGTACATCTTATTGATGACTACATGACTGGTACATCCTACTGATGACTACATGACTGGTACATCTTACTGATGACAACATGACTGGTACATTTTACTGATGACTACATGGCTGGTACATCTTACTGATGACTACATGGCTGGTACATCCTACTGATGACTACATGACTGGTACATCTTACTAATGACAACATGACTGGTACATCTTACTGATGACTACATGACTGGTACATCTTACTGATGACTACATGACTGGTACATCCTACTGATGACTACATGACTGGTACATCTTACTGATGACTACATGACTTGTACATCTTACTGATGACTACATGACTGGTACATCTTACTGATGACTACATGACTAGTACATCTTACTGATGATTACATGACTGGTACATCCTACTAATGACTACATGACTGGTACATCTTACTGATGACTACATGACTGGTACATCTTACTGATGACTACATGACTGGTACATCTTACTGATGACTTCATGACTGGTACATCTTACTGATGACTACTTGACTGGTAATCTTACTGATGACTACATGACTGGTACATCTTACTGATGACTACATGACTGGTACATCTTACTGATGACTACTTGACTGGTACATCCTACTGATGACTACATGACTGGTACATCTTACTGATGACTACATGACTGGTACATCTTACTGATGACTACATGACTGGTACATCTAACTGATGACTACATGACTGATACATCCTACTGATGACTACATGACTGGTACATCTTACTGATGACTACATGACTGGTACATCTTACTGATGACTACATGACTAGTACATCTTACTGATGATTACATGACTGGTACATCCTACTAATGACTACATGACTGGTACATCTTTCTGATGACTACATGACTGGTACATCTTACTGATGACTACATGACTGGTACATCTTACTGATGACTACATGACTGGTACATCTTACTGATGACTACATGACTGGTACATCTTACTGATGACTACATGACTGGTACATCTTACTGATGACTACATGACTGGTACATCTTACTGATGACTACATGACTAGTACATCTTACTGATGATTACATGACTGGTACATCCTACTAATGACTACATGACTGGTACATCTTTCTGATGACTACATGACTGGTACATCTTACTGATGACTACATGACTGGTACATCTTACTGATGACTACATGACTGGTACATCTTACTGATGACTACATGACTGGTACATCTTACTGATGACTACATGACTGGTACATCGTACTGATGACTACATGACTGGTACATCTTACTGATGACTACATGACTGGTATATCTTACTCTTTTAATGTCAGATATAAATACATGTAGTTTATTTTCACAATTGGATCCTAAGATCATGCTCCTTTGAATAATTTCATTTAAGACATATATGGCAAGATAACTATTCTAACTTGGAAAATTACTGAACATGAAAAAAAAGATCTACAACTGAACATGAAAAGAAAATGATCTACAACTGAACATGAAAAGAAAATGATCTACAATAGATCAGAGAACTAAAAATCTGTTTTAATGTGGTATAGCATTAGTCTCAAGAGTGGAGACTGTGGTGTGGGTTCAAACCCTACTAGGGTTTTTGAATTTCTGTTCTGGTGCTCACCATTAAGAAGGCAGAGAAATGACTGGTTCACCCAGTGTCAGAATAACGTTACTGGGGTAGTGTTATGCTCGCTGATGCAGTGTTAAAAATCACAATTAATCAAGCTTTTATTTTCCCAAATACCAAAAATACCATGAAATTGTTTTTTTCTCATTGTTTTGAAATCAAAATCTTTAAATTCTGGATACTAGATTTCAAGTTATGTTAGTCTTGTTTTAAGATTTGGAAGATTCATTGTAAATTAATCTAGAAATAGATCTCACTTTCTTTGAAGAAAAAGGTGAATATTCAACCATAACAGAACAACAATAAAATAAGTCAAATCAAATTAAGTACAATTTTTTTTAACGAATCAGAAAATTTATTGCTCTATTGGAACTTTGTTTTAATACTTATTTCTAACAAAGCCTTCATCCTTTATCTCGAGTCCCAAGAAGCACTTCTCTACAAACACTATAAACATTGAACACCAACTCTCATACTGATGTTGTTACTTGGTGATATAAGCTTTTCTGACTTATCAAAAGGTTCAATAATGCTGCTGATGTTGTTACTAATGCCAGCATCTGGGTATGATATAAGCTTTTCAGTACTTATCCAAAGGTTCAATAACGCTGCTGATGTTGTTACTAATGCCAGCATCTGGGTATGACACCTGTTTTTCTGTACTTATCCAAAGGTTCAATAATGCTGCTGATGTTGTTACTAATGCCAGCATCTGGATATGACATAAGCTTTTCTGTACTTATCCAAAGATTCAATAATGCTGCTGATGTTGTTACTAATGCCAGCATCTGGATATGACATAAGCTTTTCTGTACTTATCCAAAGATTCAATAATGCTGCTGATGTTGTTACTTATGCCAGCATCTGGGTATGATATAAGCTTTTCTGTACTTATCCAAAGATTCAATAATGCTGCTGATGTTGTTACTAATGCCAGCATCTGGATATGACATAAGCTTTTCTGTACTTATCCAAAGATTCAATAATGCTGCTGATGTTGTTACTAATGCCAGCATCTAGATATGACATAAGCTTTTCTGTACTTATCCAAAGATTCAATAATACTGCTGATGTTGTTACTAATGCCAGCATCTAGATATGACATAAGCTTTTCTGTACTTATCCAAAGATTCAATAATGCTGCTGATGTTACTTTTAGTATTTTTATTTTTTTAAAAATTGATTGAGCAAAGGCAAGATAAAATACCAGAATATTGATTTTAGAAAAAATGATCTTATATTCCAGTAAAAAAAATAACATATTGATTCCTGTTTGAGAGCTTTGCTGTATTTATTTATACCCACATCATAAACACAGTAAATAATGTAATAGTTCTCTTAAACAGTATTAACCCTAAAATAGCTGAATATTATATGTAACTCTACTTATTTAATGCTAGTGTTTTGAACAAGATAACCAATTTTTTTTTCTCTTTATGTCTGAATGGAAATGTGATTAAGCCACAAATTTTAGTTATTATGATCCCAAGTTGGAACATGATAAAAAGTATCATTATTGGAACTTGATAAATAACAACATAACTGTAATTGAGATCCCATGTGGGAACATGATCAACACTATCATTATTGGAACTGAGTTCTCAACGAGGGAACTTGATAAATAACAACATAACTGTAACTGAGATCTCATGTGAGAATTTGATAAAAGAATCATTAATGTAACTGTGATCCCATGTGGGAACTTGATAAAAAGTATCATAATTTAACTGTGATCCCATGTGGGAACTTAATAAGATATATTATTACTGTAACTGTGATCCCATTTCGGAACATGATAAAAAGTATCATTACTGTAAATGAGATCCCATGTGGGAACTTGATAACAAGTATCATTACTGTAACTAAGATCCCATGTGGGATCAAGATAAACACTATCATTATTGGAACTGAGTTCCACATGAGGGAACTTGATAAATAACAACATTACTGTAATTGAGATCTCATGTGGGAACTTGATAAAGAGTATCATTATGTAACTGTGGTCCCATGTGGGAACTTGAAAAAAAGTATCAAAATTTAACTGTGATCCAATGTAGGAACTTTATAAGATATATTATTACTGTAACTCTGATCCCATTTGGGAACATGATAAAAAGTATCATTACTGTAAATGAGATCCCATGTGGGAACTTGATAAAAAGTATCATTATGTTACTGTGATTCCATGTGGGATTTAATAAAAAATGTCATTATGTTTCTGTGATCCAATGTGGGAACTTAATAAATAGCATCATTAATGTAACCGTGATTCCATGTTGGAACTTGATAAAAAGTATCATTTAACGGTGATCCCACGAGGAAACTTGATAAAAGTATCATTACTACAACTGTGATCCCATGTGGGAAGCTGGTAAAAAGTATCATAATTATAACTGTGATCCCATGAGGGAACTTCATAAAGGGCATCATAACCATTGAATTTTATAAAAAGTATCATTTTCAAAATCAAATTAGAAAACTTGAAAGAAAAATTGAAGAGAAGATCTTTAAAGAGTCTAACTTCAAAGATTACAAAAAAGCTATTTAAATCAATTACGTTTTCAAATCCAATCAAACCTACACATTTCTTTATTGTCAATATTTTAACCTAAGTCATGTAATTATGTGCACTTGGGATTTCTTTCTATGACACAATCATGTTACAATCTGTTCAGTTATTGCATCATGAAAACCAAAAGTCTTCGGTCTAATATCAAATTTCTTTGAAAGAAAAAATGTTACCCCCAGTACAGTTATAAAACTTTAAAATAAAACACTCAAAATTTAAATCGTGACTCGAGTTATTGTTGTCAAAATATGGTGTAATTATTTCTTCTTTTTTTTTCTTCCTTTTAAATTTTTCAAACCTGTTGTCATTTAAATTGTGTGTTATGGATAATCAACTTAGCTGTTGAACTAAGCTTTTCAATAACTAGGTGAGTATCGATTTAAATATTTTGGAGAATAAAACACCAAGGTTACCGTGGAAATATAATCTTTATATGAAATGATATAGAGGTGATTAGTGTAACTGTCCCGTTGTCGCCAGTCTGATGGTTATCTATAAATTCTAGTTTTCAATTCAAAATTATTTTTTAATTTTTTATGTCGAAAATAGAAGTAAATAGAGGATTGAGGATTGTCAATGGTTTAGATGTAAAATAAAATAAATATTTTATTGATTTTAATAATGTTTGTTTAAAGAGGAAGTTATTGGTATTATCTAATGATGATATTAATCTAAAATATTCATGTGAACAGATGCAGTTTAATGATTTTTAAATGATTCTTTATAAATATGTGTACTGGCCTGATTTTTTAGTTTTAAATTTTCTTGAAACAACATTAATTTTTTTTCCCCCACTCAATATATATATACAATTTCTTTTGATTTTTCATTTTAGTATCTGTGTTTGAAATATGAAAAATTAATTTTCATAAAAAGCAACACGAAAATGTTTAAAACATAATAATTATTGATTCAAAATTTATGATGATATAATAAATATATACAAATTCAAAATTAATGATGCAATAATTATATAGTCAAACACATTAATCATATATGAAAGATTACGAGAGAAATTTTTTACAGAAAAGTATGTTCTGATTCATTTTTATGATTAATATGTTAAGAAATAAACAACAAGAAAGATTGGTTTTATTTTCCATCGATCTAAACACACAACCTATCCACATATTGCCAAATGGATCTTGTTTGTTGTATCTGTCTTTATCCATATTTCTGAAAATCTTAAAATTTGATTGGCTGGTTTACTTAATGAAATTTACACAGGGTGGATGGATTTTATTCTGGGTGTATGAAAAAACATGGCAGATGACTTCATTTTACTACTTGCTTCCAACCAAAAATTCTATGTGCTATTTATTCAGGAAATGAATAGATATAAATAATGACAGATGCAACTTTAAAAACATCTATAATACCGTAGTATGGTAAATTGACAAAGGAAATAATGTATGAGTTTCTGGTCAACATTTATTGCCGTCTGGGGTGTTTACACGAAGACTTTGTATACAGACGAGATCCTCCTTAAAAGGAGAGAATTGATACCAATTTTGAATAGTCAGAAATAGGAATAAATTTATGACATAGTTTTCAAGCAAAGTGTTTGGAATTTTCTAAGCCGTCAGAGGTAATATCAGACATGATTTAGCCTTCAGACATGTTGGAAATTCCCATATATCCTGCTTAAAAACTATGTAACTAATAATATTCTTGCAGATAAGAGTTGTTATCTAGAAATTTAAATACAATCAAATTCCTATAACAAAGTCCTCTTAGGTTCTTTGTTATATGCTTCAACAACATCACTGAACTTTTTTTAATTAAAAACACCTCTGGGACTGAAACAGGGATCATAAGTACATGTACCTGTTTGCACTTTTCTGTATCTTCAATGATTCCATGTCTAATTCGGGATATTATTGGAAAATATATAATGAAAACTTCATCCATCTGATTCTTTTTTAATATAAGTAGGTATTTGATTTATCCACATTAGTGATGTCGCGATTATTGCCGATGATCGATTGTCGGTCGTTGTCAGGGCAGCGAACCTAATAATCGATCACAGGATAAACAAGAGGCCCATGGGCCTTAACGCTCACCTGAGAATACGTCCAAAATTGTTTGCAAAGCGCAAAAGACAATATATTAGGTACAGAAACTTTACAAGTTTTCTCAAGTTAAGAACTCCCACAAAACTTAATCAGAAATATATCCAGTCAAATTTCATGTATAAGTAGCATATATAATATGCATGAAGTTACTGTAACGCAATGAATAATTTCCAAATAATTAACAAATTTTAGTATACTTATACAGCTATGTCCTTGACCTTTGAACATATATGACCTTGAACCATATATGATCACCATGTCAATACCTACAATATTTTAAAATACATGCCTATACAAAAAGTTAACAGTTTTCAAGATAATTAGCAATTTATGTCTTCTTCTGCATTTGTGACCTTGACCTTTGATCATATGACCTTGAACCATATATCAAAATGATCATTGTCACAATACCTACAATATTCTAATATTCATGCCTATACAAAAAGTTGACAGTTTTCAAGATAATTAGCAATTTAAGTCTTATTTTGCAGCTGTGACCTTGACCTTTGATCATATGACCTTGAACCATATATCAAAATGATCATTGTCACAATACCTACAATATTCTAATATACATGCCTATACAAAAAGTTAACAGTTTTTAAGATAATTAGCAATTTTTGTCTTCTTCTGCATCTGTGACCTTGACCTTTGATCATATGACCTTAAACCATATATCAAAATGATCATTGTCCAATACCTACAATATTGTAATATACATGCCTATACAAAAAGATTATAGTTTTCAAGATAATGCACAATTTTGGTATTTATAAGCCAAAAATAACATTTCAGGCGCAACAACTCTTACATGGATTAACATATAGTTACGAAAGTTGGTACCTTTTTAAATTTTGTCATGCTGAACATTTTAACAATGATTTGATTTCATGTATCTCTTAATATTTGCAAGAAAATTGCCTAAAACTGCATAAATCACAAATTAGGTCATGACCTTGATTTGTGACCTTGACCCTAATTTAAAGGTCATTTCAAGAAAAAGTCAAAACTGAAAACCCCATGTCATTATCTGTTCAAATAGTCAAGTTATAACAATTTGAAGCCATTTTACGAAATTTTTAAAATTAAACGCAAAAAACGCGTAACCCATTTTTTGACCAAATTTCACGAAATTAACAAACTATAGGCTTAAGACCCTAGAGAAGCCAAATATCACATCAGATTTTTTCTCCCATTATCGGTTTTGGAGAAGAAGATTTTTTAAGATTTTTGGACCCATAGGTCACCTTGACCTAGTTTTGATAGCCATGGCAACGCCATGAACAAATCTGAATTGCACCGGCCCATATATGCTTCTGACCAAGTATCATTGAAATCTGTCCAGCAGTTTTGGAGGAGAAGTCAAAAATAGGTGTTAACGATGCACGCACGCACATACACACACCGCGCCATGCCATAAGCTCACATGACCTTTCGGTCAGGTGAGCTAAAAATCAATCATTGCCGATGTCGGCGAGTAGTTTCCGGATTGTAGTAAAGTCTGTTTCCTTTCACTATCAGTCTATCAGGGCAAGGAGCTATCTGGCCTTTAACTTACAATCACAAAGCAAGAACACTTGGCTTTTACAATTAAAGTATTTATATTCAGCCTTATTTGTTTCTGAATACTGATGTACAGTTACTAAGTAATTCCGATTACCGGTATTATCGATTAATTGATCAATTATGCCTCTCCAATTATCGATTATGATTTTTTGTCCGATTGGACATCACTAATCAACATTAAGTATTACGGGTTCAATATAATGAAGTACAATACAGTGTACTGTTCACATCAACTCCCTTAAATCTTATCATCACAATTTTGTATTAAATTTTAATCACAACTATTCCAAAATGATTACAAATCTGCTTAATTTACTAGAACTCTCATTTTAAACTGAAAACACTTGACTTCTACTTCTAGATTTTGAAAACCTCCTTTTATCACTAAACCCATTATAATCCATAATTACCTGTACAAAAGGTAGAGGTATGACAAGGGGGTACTTAAAAAATATCAAAGTTCAATAGGAAAAATCTGATATATTCAGATTCAATAATCAAAGTTCAAAAGTAGGAATTCTGTGTGCAGTATGAAGTAGGTCAAAATATAGGAGTGTTAAAGGTTACTTGTGCTTTAGGAAAATACTGATGCTACTAACATTTCCTAAATCATATACTTGTGCCATCTTGGAGGCTTAATTGGTAGAACATTTTCCTTCGAGAATGGGAGGTTGTGGAACAATCCACTTTTCAGGTGGGTCATACAAAAAAAAAAAAAAAAAAAAAAAAAAAAAATTAAAATTTTGAGATACTGCTTCTCATTCTGGCACTCCACATTAAGAGGACAGAATATCAACTGGTTTATCCAATGTCATCATAATCATCATCACCTAAGCTTATTTTCAAAACCTTTCCTTCTTCTTTTGTCTAAAATCTTCAAGTTTAACATTGGATATCTGATATATTTAAATTTTTTATAATAGGAATTCAATGTATCCAAGTTCAATGCTAAGATTTTATTCATACATACCAAAGATCAATATTTTTAAAAAAACTTTTTGTTAATATATTCCCAAATGAGGAGCTATATCACAGTTGCAATCATGGTCACTACCTACAAACAGTTCAATAGGAATATCTAACTTTTGAGCAAAGTAATAGTTTAGTTCTGATTTCACCAAATATGTCAATACATCAATTTACCACTGCGGTAGCTCAGTTGATAGAGTGCTTGCTCTGTAAGTGGGAGGTAGTGGGTTTGAACCGCAACCAGGTCTGACTCAAGACTTAAAAGTGGGTAGTGACCATTCTTTCGCCAAGCACTGGGCATTACGAAATGAAAGTCATGGTTCTTTCGGATGGGAACTTTAAAATAATTGAGGTCCCGTGTCACAGCAGGCGTGGCACGATAAAGAACCCTGCTGTATAATGCCATCATTGCAAAACACAGGCAAAATTTCTGCACTTTCGCCTATAGCTGGCGATGTCTAAATATAAGTGAAATATTCTTGACTGTGACGTTAAACACCATTACTCAACTCAACTCAATACATCAATGATCTCCAACTTCAGAAAGGCTGACATTTTAAATTGCCTTCCTAACCCTCCCAGATCTGATCGCCTTGATGTAAGTGAAAGAATCTTTACTGGGCCACAAAACAACATTTCACAGTGGATTTATTTTGTTCTGAAATTAAAAAATCATCTTACTGTATAGAAATTGACTAAATGATTTTTAATATCTTAAAGAAGATTATCAAGATTTTTATCAAGGACTAGACATTCCGTTTTAGCAGGGCTCAATCAATGGGTAAGTCACCCCCTATGGTGGCAACCTTGTACATTAGAAAAGAACTGAGTGTTAGTAGTAGCATTGATTGATGTATTTGAATGAAGATAAAAGCATAATAACTTCAGGAAATTATTCGGTCACAATGACCTACTTTATATTGAAACATCTAAAGCTTTACTTACAAACCAAGTTTCACCAAAATTGCCCTTTAGCCTTTAAATTGACATACATGTCATAGGGAACAAGAGTACAAAGTTTCATTACATTCTATCAAATGGTGTTTCAAAAATGCTGTTTACAAACTTTCATTCAACAACTATTAAAATAACAAAGAAAATCACTGGACCATGAAAACAATGTCCGACTTTGTGCTACAACATGTAGAGCATTTAAAATTGTACATATAAACAAATTTCATCGAGATTGGTCAATTAGTTTCTTTTCTAGAGTGCAAAATCAGTAGACTGTGACATCCTTCTTATCTCCCTTTTTATTTCAACCAATCAGACAGGACCCCCAAAAGGCACCACTACATGTCAAAGGGAACAAGTGTACAAGATTTCATCACATTCCATTGAACCGTTTCTGAGCTATGGTGTTTACAAAAGTGTGGCAGAAAAATACGGAATAATAATAATAAAAATAATAAAGGGCAAATCAATAAGTCCCAAACTATGTTGGGGATGACCAAAATAGGCAACAGCAGAAAAAGGTTACATCAGAATGTGGATCTCGAAAATTTCTGACAATTGGTCTTAATTCTTTGTTTGAAAGATGAAAAAGTAAACAAATACTAAATCTAGTGGAGGGGAGTAGAGTGGATTAATGGTGTTTAACGCCCCAGTCAAAATTCTTTTATTTCAAGATGGTCAGTTTTGGAATGGAGGAGGAAACCGGAGTCTTAATTCTTTGTTTGAAAGATGAAAAAGTAAACAAATACTAAATCTAGTGGAGGGGAGTAGAGTGGATTAATTGTGTTTAACGCCCCAGTCAAAATTCTTTTATTTCGAGATGGTCAGTTTTGGAATGGAGGAGGAAACCGGAGTGCCCAGATAAAACCACTGACCTTCGGTGAGCGAACTGACAAACTTTCTCACACTAGGATCTATTCCAAGTGGGATTCGAAAACAGGTGGTGATAAGCACTGTGATCCGTAAGTGTGCCCTTTAGACCACTCGGCCACTGAGGCCCCTTAAATTTAATGGAGAAATGTAATATGATAATGTGACCAAACAAGTGGTCCTTCTGATAAAGAGAATAAATGTCAAGGCCAATTTTTTTTTTTAAATTTGAAAGAACTTGGATTCTGGAAACATTCCTGTCAAGTTTCATTGTCATTTTTTGTTGGAGTAAGTATATGTGAAACATTAACAGATAAAAGAATGTAAAATGGACTATCAATGACAGATTAAATACAATCACAAGAAATGCCATGAATACGATTACTATTCATTATGCCAGATAAAGAAATATTTACAAGCGTTTTTAATACATTGAGTTCTATTTCTGTACCATAACATTCTTTTCAAGTTCAAATAAAAAAGATTAGTTTTTAACCTATTGATACCCCTGTTATTTCACTGATAAATTTTGGCTGTAACAGAGTGTGGGGACATTGGTTGTTGCAAGAAAAAGCTTTCATGCAGGCCAGCTACTTAATACTGTAGAATCATTAATATTTGTTGGGTTAAAATTTCGTGGTTTTGCATTTTTAAAAAATTCTATTGGTAGAAATTTTCGTGGAATTCAGTTTTGTGAAAATAAATCCCATTGAGGGCAATGGAAATTAAACCCACGAAAATAACGAAATTTAATCCCCCACGAATATTTGTGATTTTACAGTATATGTACATGTATTTGTCTTTAACTAAGATACATTTCAGATTTTCACAATTAAGATTTATTACAACATATAAAATAAAGCCTGGTAGTATATTTGAGTCAAACCAGGCTCAACACAGCTAATTTTGCAAATTAATAGTTTTTACTTTTTTTCTGAAAAAAAAGCTTAAGTTAATATGTCAATTATTTATCTTAATTTGCTAAATCTAGTTTATCTAAAGTCTATCTATGTGCACTCATTAAATGATTTTATTTTTTTGTAAATAATTTATATTATTTCCATTTGTGCAAAGTGTCTTCTCAATGTATCATGCTAAATCTAAAATATCTAAAGTCTAGATAATGTATTCCCATCAGAGATAATCTTTAAATAATTCATATAGGCTCTTCTTCAATTTCCTCATTTGAAGTCCATTGAAAGTTTTTTGCTAATTCCATAGTTGACTTTTGAATGCTAAATCTAAAGTACCTAAATTCTAGCAAAATTTTTTATGTTTTTCTCACTATATGTATTTCCTCTTTTATTGGACACAAATGACATCAACACTTCATTTTATGCAAATCCCAGAGACAGCTACAGACAAGATTCAGGTTTGGGCTTGGCAGTTTTATATAAAAGGATTAAACTGTTTTAGCAAAATGCATGATGGGTGCTGAACAATCACATTTGTTGAGCCAAAAGTTAAACCAACACCATCAAATTTGACTTTTATATATATTGGAAATTATGCTCACCTTTTAACTTACTGTAGTTTGTTTTAAATAGTTCATCTGTTCTGTTTATTCTATCTATCTATGCATCATGTATTTTTAAAACATTTTTTTTGTTACAGAACAATAATTTGGTACATCTTCTACTTTATAATGACAAGTATTGTACATCAAATTCCATTAGCTGTCCCTAATAATACTAGCATTTTGCTATCTACTGGTAAAATTTTACACAAGGAAAATTTTTCAGGATGCTTTAAAGAACTAAGTCTGTTTGAGTTAACTCCCTTACAACCAAAATCTACTCTACTCAAAAATATGAAATATCATTTATTCTTATTGTTTTTTTTTATTTTGTAAAAAAAAAAAAAAAAAAAAAAATCAATAAAAAATAATGACACCTACCATATATATTTAATTGTATTCTAAAGTGAACATAAGTAAAACACAAGTTTAGAATGATGAATGAAATGTTTTACAAATCGGTAGTTAATCCCATGTTACTGCAACCTTTGGGATTTTTCAAATCAGTTACAAAGATGAATTTTTTAGGAGAATCACCTATTCAATAATGCATTTAACATTTGTAGCTTCCAGCAAGTATTTCTGGTTGAAAGCCTGAGTGTAGTTTTATCTAAATTGTGATTTTGAAATCTCATCAAAATTGTTAGAAAAAATTGAATTCTATCCTACAAAGTTTTTAAAAGCATATATCAAAGTTTGTGTATTAAAGTTTTTGATAGTCTCAATGTTTTTCTGAGTAACTTTGATCAAAGCTGATCAATGTTTTGATAGAGTAATCCTACCTTTAGTTGTTGCTTCCTTTATCACTATTGTCCCTAACCTTTGAGACCAAAAAGGTCAAGATGGTAGGAATATCTTGATAGTTTACCATCACAACAAAATCTAGTTAACTATGCTGTGATAAATGTATGTGAAATGAACATAATGCTATTGTTTTGGGGTTACATTTCTAGGCCAATCACTGGAGGTTTTTCCTGATAATAGATCATATTCCAAACCAAAGACTTCAGGTGAGGACAAACGCTTTACTCAAAAGCAGAACTAGGAAGAACCAGGATGAGAGAGGGAAAACAAAGTTTATATTATAACTTACCGGATTCATCACTGTACAGTCTACTGTTGTTGAATGGAACGGGTCAAACTTGTCAGCGCAGACTATAAGATCTGGTACTGGATATAACCTTAGTCCACAATCATATGACCAATATACTGGACATACATGTAATGGTAATGGACACAGATGACCTTGGCATATCAAAGTTTTTGAAAACTGAAATATAAAGGCATTTTAAACAATGATGTATGAAGCATGCCTATATCATAATATTAAAACATTCTGTCTATAGATTACATGAAGTTTATTTAAACAAAATCTGTAAGTAGAATGCTGGGACTGATCCAGACATGATGCACATCAAAAAAAAACAAAAATATTTAACATACATGTATGTATGCATGCTAATATTGCTATTGACACTGCTACCTTCCGAAAAAAAAAGAACAAATTAGCTTTAAAAATGCTTATCATGTGATAATTTGTATTTTTTAGTTAAGCCAAAATTCCATGGAATTAAATGTTTTGCCTGGTTAGTTTTTGACTTTTACATAAACTTTCACATTTTGACACGCTGCCGCTGACACCGGAAATGTAACACCTAAGTCTCGCCTTATGGCAATGCCAGGCTCGAGAAAAATAGGGGAGAAAATCAACAAAAGTTTTGGTTTTTTAAAATTACTTATCTATTTATTAGCACATAATAACGGTAATTAATGCAGTTTTAAACTGGAACAACAGGTTTGAATTACCTGGGTATTCTATATCATATATATATATATATATATGAATGATAGATTTTTCGGACATATTATAATTATTAAGGTTTTGAACATTAATTTTTTCAAATGTAATGTTGAGATATTTCTCCTTTCTTTAAAACAGACTATAGTTTTTATCCTAATGTTTTCACTGAATATATTTTTTCCCTTTGTTTTACTTGTTTATTCAAAGTGTTAAATTCCTATGGGTAATAAATTAAAAATAGGGAGAAATGGGTATAAACAAAATACTTACATGTGTAGGTACATCACCATCTGATGGAAATTTAACACAATTTCTACACATTTTTGTTACAATATCCTCTCTAAAAACAACTATTTCTTGTGTACAGTACTGTATTCTACATGGATTACTAGTAAAAACAGCTGAAGGAACCTTTTTTCTTATTTCCTCAGTTATTGAACTTGGAATTGTAGGCCTAAAACATATAAAGTGAACATACACGTTTCAGAAAGATGTTATTTTTAAGGTGTAGTTAAAACTTTTCAGGACGGACTGAAATGATTATCATTACAACCAAGGTAGTGGAGCTGTACTAGATGTGATGTATACAGGAGATGAAATAGTGAAGAACAGCCAATTTCAGTTCAAGGTAGAAAAAATATTTAACAATAACTGATAGCTCGTTAAATCAAGCTAATCTTACTCTCCTGAAAACTACATGCTAGATCAAACTTAGTATCAGGTAAAATTCATAGACATTTTTCAGTTTTAAATTCTTATTACTTGTGAATCCACCTATCTTGTGGCCATAAATTAACAAGAAAGAAATATTGGATCTCGCCAGAATACTGTCACACAAAAAATCACCTACTAACAGCTTTACTGTCTTTGTGACAAAGAATTATGTTAAATATTTACAGAATGTGTAATACTAATTAACTAAAATAAAGTCCAATATTTTTATTTACTTTAGCCTGGTCATGACAGAAAATTGATATGCACAGCTGGAATTATCAGAATATCTGCATAGAGTACATAGTTACCACTATGAGGATTTTACAGGTTGAAAAATCTAACAATTTGCATTTGTGACATATTTCATGAAAGGCATCACTTCCAATGTAAATATCACCATTTTTTAAAATGTAAAATTCCTACAACTGCCACATATTTTTTTTTCTACAGAAATATTAAATAGTCAATAAAGAATGGAATGTGATATTTAGTTACGCTTAGGCTCCAAGAATACCAATCTTTATTTAATTGTATTGGATTTTGATTATTCACTGTCACAAATACACATAAACATTTACATAAAAAATTCACAATGTAATATTAAAAGGAACACTAATACAGTAGAACTTCGATGGCTCGAAGTCCAAGGGACTTCGACTAAATATTCGAGCCATCGGGGGGTTCGAGCGATCGAACATCGAGATATGATTGGAGGTTCACGTTCTCATATTTACCGACCGTTAAAGAATCTTTACATGTAAATAAACTAAACGGTCAAATAATGAAAAGTCCGAATTTAAATTCCATTATTTATCACAAAATTAAAAAAAAAAAAAAAAAAAAAAAAAAAAAAAAAAAAAAAAAAAAGAATAAAATGTCCAAATTAAAAATATAAAATTCATTTCAAATTACATGTTGACCTGCAATCTGCCGTATGATGTTATATGGCTACGGGGTTAGAATATGGCACTTTATTTTAATTTCAACAGGTGATGATACAAAATAAACTTACTTTATTCTTTGTTGCACATGTTATACTTAAAAAAAAAAAAAAACAATACAAAACACCGTTTTTACCGGTAGTTTTTATAACAGGAAATAACGATAATACACTTTGCTATACATATTCCAAGTGCATGTAAATTACAGAATCCTGAAGTGCAATCGTAAGGCACGAGCGACTGAGGTGTTTTAAAAATAGCGATCAAACATTTCCGCGTGTCGTCATCGGATTAAGAGATGAAAGAAATGAGCATATTAACACGCTCTAAGTAGGTTAATTGATAATTAATTCATTAATTGATTTTAGGTAACTGCCAAGATTAATCATTTCGTTCCACTCTATTACGTTTGATGAAATCTGTAATATGGCTTCAGCTTGTGTTTTGTTTACAATGACTAAGACCACATGTCCTTCTGACACAAACTGTATTCGAGCGAAAGAAGTTGAATTTTCACTAACTTTATACTTTTGAAAATATTTATTGTTCGAGCGAGCGGGGGTATTCGAGTTAACGAAGTTCGAGCCATCGAGGTTTATTTACATAGGATATAATGGGAAATTGTTCGGGACCAACAGATGACTTCGAGTTATCCGGGGTATTCGAGGCAACGACGTTCGAGCGATCGAAGTTTTACTGTATTTTAATAACATATATTGACCAATTTCGACTTCATAATATCATAATATTTTGTCTTGCAGTTTAATCTTCATATACTTTCTAATTTCATAAATTTGTTTTTTTATGTACTGCTGACCTGATACTATTTACTTACCTAGGAAATATTGAAGCAGGACCCGGATCTTGTGGTCCAGGTATAAACACAAATTTACTATTTTCCACTAATGAAGGAAATTCTGTTATTAATTCAGTTAAACTATGAAAACATTCTGCAAGAAAAATTAAACAAAAGACATTGTAATGGAAGGAAGACAACTTGGATGTTGTACACAAAATTTCTAATTAGTCTACCAGCAGTTACACACATCTTGATTAGATTTTTGAACTATCACCATGATTTATCACTACGACAACAGTCTCAATTGTCTTGTTACCATGGTAAACAAAATACTATGTACATTTTGTATAACTTCTTGACTTTAACAAATGTCAGCTGCATAATGGTACCTGACTGGCTTCGAAATATGTCAATATCCCATTATTCCACATGGAAAGAAATTTGACTGCACTTAAAAATAACCAAATTATATTTTTTATATTTTTATACCAATTTCGAAACAAAAAAAAAATTAAAGAAAATAAAAAATCGTTAACATATCCCAATACGTATTTTCACATTGTTTAAGATGGCAAATATACATACTCATTTTCAGCAATCTTTCACAGTAAAGAAGATGACAATAAATTATAATCCTGAAGCTTACCTTTTAAAATTTGAACATGTTCACTACCTTTAGGAGTTGACATAAAATTACCACATAATATAAAAGCAGTTGGTGGAAACTCTGCATACCCCGTAAATAAAACTCGTAATTTTTCTAATACCTGAAAAAGTATGACAAATACATGTATAATGTCAGTTTTCATAAAAAATTGAGAAAAAAATTTAGATAACCAAATCAAAGTAAGAATAAAAACAGTGAAATGCATGTACGACTCTGTGAATTAAATGATTGTTAATATAAATTAGAAAAAAATAATTTCTTTCATTATTTATAAAAAAACTATTCATTTTTATATATATCCATGAAACATGCCATTCAACATATAATACATGTGCCTTAAGCTTGCTTTATGAGGCAAGGCCTTAATTTTGAAATTTATTACGCAACAACATTTTAAAATCTAGCATAGTTCGAACATAAATCCCAAAACCTGGATTTAAAAAAAAGTAAATATACCAATACGTGTACATTGTAATGCCTGTATTAACAATCCTTACCTTAAATTGATCTAACCATACATCAGATAGAAATACAAACATAGCTTCTTCATTCTCTTCCTCTATCTTTTTAAGTTTAGCTGATGCTTTGGCACATATAGTAGAGGTACCACCAAAAAAGTTTATATTACCAAAATACGACCTGAAAACCAGAAATAAGAAATAATTACTGAGCTTGGATATTCTTTTTCAACTGACAGCGTTGCTACTAGATGTACTAATTAGCCACTAAACAAAGGGATTTACATGGAATGATTAATTGTGGTTTGTTGTTGTAATGTGAATTTCACAATTTTTTCTAGCTATTCGTGATGAGAGCAAGGTTATGTATCTCTATTAATTATTCTAAGAACAAGTCTGAATATGTGTGAAACGTGTCAGTGTGTTATGGTCCGTCATGTTAGTGCATACTTAGTGCTTTTTTGTAATGTGCTAGATCACAGTCAATAGTCAGTATGTTTCAGAAAAGTATGCTACTCCCCCAGTGTATTATCTTGACACATGGTAACCAGTCAATACTCTGTCTTCTTACTGACAAGAGCCAAGAGGAAGCAATATAACAAATTATAGTCTATGTATGACCAGACAGGGATTCAAACCAATGGCCTCCCAATCTTGAGACAGACACTTTAACACTAAGCCATGGAGACTGGTTGATAAATGTGACACTTACCGCGTAGTTTTAGCCGGCTCTGGAGGTGGAAAGCCAAATGCATTCACGTGGAATACTTCATCTTCATACCAGCCCTCAGCTAACACAAAACAATTTTCAGTAAAAAGACCACTATGGAATTTCTGATTAAATATTAAGGAAATGCGATTTTTATAGATTTTATTGATAAACAATTAAAATGATATCAAAATCTGATTTCTATGGATTTTATTGATAAACAATTAAAACAATATCCTAAGAACAGCATAGCTTGTCAGCACTTGAAGACAATTTAAAAGTCAAAAACAAACAGTGTACAGAATACCAAATACAGTGCTAGGCAATAATGCTTATACATGTATCTCAGTGAATTCTTCACTTTCTGGTGAAAAACAAAAAAATATCAATAAAACAAGAATTCCATGGAATTAAATGTCTCGCCTGGTTGATATGGACTTTAACATTAACTTTCACATTTTGACATGCCACCACCGCCGACTCCGACAACGTGAGTTTCGCTTTATGGCGTTGCCAGGCTCGACAAAAATTATACAAGTGTTAATTTATTTTGGAAAAAATCAGATAATTAAAAAATAACATTGGTTTACAGGAACTAATATCCTGCAAACCTGTTACAATTATCCTAAATCACGTATGTCCTTTGTGACCTTTACCCTTAAAGTATGATTTTTGCTTAAGACCAATACATATTGACCTTTAAGATGTGTGACACACCAGACACATCATTGAACAATGACTGTTGTAAAATTTCTATGTGCAGACTTAATGAATTTTTCAGAAACATCAACAAATTATGAACTGGTCACTATTTTAAACATGTACCATCCATAATCTTGGCCTTAAAGATGACACAGGTATCATGGCATATTCCTGGACCATAAAGTTCAGTAGTGTGAGGGTTGATGAAATCTCTACAAAGCAGGAATGAGTAATGACAAGGACTCAATTTTCAAACATACCCTCTTTTCACTGTAATTTTTATGATATGATTGTGGTTGAACTACATATCACACTCTTAGACAACTGAGATAATATTGTGTGATGTTACATGAAATTTTATGAGTAATGGCTTTGACATGATTGTCCAAAGATAAAAATGAACTATGAAAATTGCCTTAGTTCAAGGTTATAACACACCCCCGGACCATGGATTTCATTTATGTAAAGTTTCATGAAATTCCTCAGCAACACTTATGAGTTATGGCCTAGACATGAATTTACAAGGACTCACAGTCATACATCATGATTTCTATATTTCCTTATTATCACATCTTGAATCGAGTTGAGTAAAGGTGTTTAATATCCCAGTCAAGAATATTTCACTTATATCGAGAAGTCATATCTTATCTTGAGGAGTATAAAAAGAACTGTAGAAGAACACTTAAGCTTCCTCTGCATCTTGTCTACTGAAAATAACTTTATTGATTGATCTATTTAAAACAGGAAAATTGACACCAAGCATTATTCACCATGGATATAAAATATGGTCATATGCACTGAAAGGCAACAGCCTCTGTAGCATATTAGTCTAAAACACAAGCTTTGATATCACAGAGCTTCTAAACACCTTGGTTAAAACTCAATTATTTACAGTAAATTACCTACTAAATTATTTTCATTATTTGAAATGGTTATATATAGGATACAGCAGTAGTTAAATCTATCTGTACTGCTCCTGTTGGATCTTCAATGTACCACTTACCCTGAATAAAATTGATAACATAGATTTGAATTAACATCTAGTGAAATACGAAGTTTTCCTATAAATTTTCAATAATTATGCAGTGTCATATGAGAAGTTAATAGTGAAAATGGAATTTAATCAAAATTTGGTAATGACCAAACCAAGTTAAAAATCTGAAGTATGACAGAGAAAAATCCATAAAGATTGCAAGTAATTCATGAAATTCAAGAAAACAATGTTCACCATATCCGATCTCTTAAAATTCAGTATCAAAGTACCAATTTTTCACATTAAAACAATACAGACATAATCTGTGTATACCAGTACTTTAATCTATAAGCCTGTTTTTAATATTTGAATTTTGTTTATAAAATTTAAATGACTAAATAATCACATCAACATACCTCTTTTATTTGTGTGAGCATACCTAACACAATAAGTTCACCAAGCTTTGCTGTACTTCCAAGAAGATATTCTATAGGTCGTAACTACAAAATACAACAAAACAAATAAATTTTTTTTAAAAATTAGACAATTATTCTTAATCTATGAGAGCTTTCTCTTTCATGATTTGGTTCAAAATCAGAGACCAATGGTTTCTGTATAAAACTATCGTTTTTGCATTAAATATTAATTTAACCACTTACTTATTTTTTTTTAAAATTACTTGCAATTTATTTGTGTAGTTTTCTAGGAAACAGTTGAAAGCTGAAAAAATTTCTTCTGGGGAGATTTGTGAATAATAATTCAGAGGCTGCATTCAGCACAACAAAAACAGTTTAAAATAACATACCTGAAACTTTTTAGTATTTTCATCTTGAGAAGCTCCAACAGCTGGTGGTGTAAACAAATCATGTCTTTGTGTTCTCTGATAAAGAAGAAACTAGATATTATTGCAATTCTTTTTTACATCAGTATTGAACAAATAAAATCTTAACTCTGTCCACAGAAGTCCTGCCAAGCCTCTGGAACAAGATCTCTCACCCCTTAAGATGATAAAACAGAAACTTGTATATTTATGTATACAATAAATCTTTTAATGGAGTCTACTGATGTATTTGGATCTTATATGCAGTACCTGGTATATGTGTTGTTTATAATTGATCATTTTGAAACATAAATAAAAATAAAGGTGCCTTAAAGTGATGTCTCTACTCAGGTTGTTCTCTAACTCGAAATTTGTCAAATGTATTTGTATCTGAAATTCTGAAACCTACACAGAGTATAACCTGTAGAATTATTCTTTGTGATACCTGTTAAAGTATGGTTCATTCCTTTTACCTGTTGCAGTATGGTTCATTCTTTTTATCTGTTGCAGTATGGTTCATTCTTTTTACCTGTTGCAGTATGGTATATTCTTTTTACCTTTTGCATTTTTGTTTATCTTTCTTACCTACTGTAATATTATTTATTTTTCACACCTGTTGCAGTATGGTACATTTATATTCTTTTTACCTGTTGCATTTTTGTTTATCTTTCTTACCTACTGTTACAGTAATATTATTTATTTTTCATACCTGTTGCAGTATCATGTATCTTTCTCTAAACAATCTTGCTTTATCATCAGCTGTTCCATGTAAACAAGGGGGAGGTAATCCAATAGTACTATTTCTGTAAAAACAGAGACTTAATATTTTGACTTCAATACAAAAATATAGCTTTTAAAATGCTGTCATTCTTTTAAATGTGCTCTGTTGTCATCAAAATAACTGCAATTATTTTTTTAGATTTGAAATTAGTGTTTTGAAGTGTACAGAGTTTATAATGTATGGTAAAATTATAATTACAATATAAATTGAAAATTACCAACATACCAAAATAAAGTCTGAGACTCACAAATAATTTATTTATCATTCTATGGTAGCTCAGCTGGTAAGGGACCTGATTATAATGCCAGGTCAGGGGTGGATTCCTGGCGAGATTTTACTTTAGGCTTTGAATATTGGTACATTACAGGCTTTGAAAATGGGTAAGAACTGTTAAAAAATATTCTAATTTTAGAAATGAAAGTCTAAATACTCAGTGCTATTAAAGGCTCATAACCCCATGTTCAATCTTTTGACTTGTTACATACAAAGACATTCATTTCATTTCATCTTTGGTCTTACTTGGGGAAAAGAATTTCAAATATACAGTGTCTTGTTAATCTTCAATTTTGATGAGAGAATAAAAAGAAATTTTTCTTATCAACTAACGTGTGAAGTGGGAAATTCCTTATAGTTATATACATGTATACAAAGTTCTTTAATGCAAGGCATGTTGGATTATAAGAAATATTTCAGTACATACGGAATAAACTTCTTCCTTTCTGGGACATATGTATACCTCGGAACCGCAAAGGCATCTATGACACAAAATACATCTTCTCTGAAATATAAATAATGCAATGACCTTACTTATGGCTGAAATTCACAAAAAGAGCCTTACACACAGTTAAAGCTGCACTAGGTTTTCCTAGGAAAAAAATTAAAATGGTACTGATCTAATTAATGATGTTTCTCATGAACAATGATGCATTTGGTTCAACAATAAAAGCTCGAATAAATACAGAAATAACAATAACTTGGGAGCGAGATGTAGCCTGTGGGGTCTAATTTTAGAAGATGGTTATGTCATAAAAATTGGATCATTTAACACAACTTACAAAACGGTTAAATACCATAAATTAAACACAGAATTTAATTTAATTTATCATTTGTGACTCTGTAAGGGATACATAACACCATTGCGAATAAATCTGGATATTAATGACGGACAATTAATACAATGTCAGGTTTCACCTTCAATTCATTGGAATTTCCGTACATCCGTGCGCATGCTCCAAGGAAATAATTATCATTGTTAAACACTGACCTACCGGTTAGAAGATTCCGTTTATTTACAGCTAATAGGAATGAAATTTTAGAAAATGACTCTTACAGATCGTGATTAGAAGTTTTCTATTTTTTGAAAAATATATTTTTAGAAAATCAAAAAAAAATTCAGAATATTGAAAAACTTAATGCAGCTTTAGAGTTTAAATTGCCCTGATATAAGAAATCTTTTAGTTAAGTTTGTATTAAATTTGGATATATAATAATATAATGACATTTTTTAGTTATGTCAGTATTAAATTTGGATATATAATATTATGACATTTTTAGTGAAGTTAGTATTAAATTTGGATATATAATAATATTATGACACACCCTTCTTCATCTTGTTCTGCATTACATTCCTGTACTGCTGTTTCACATACTGACTTGCTTATCAATGATGATGCCACTACAAATATAAAATCAAAAATTTATATTACAACAATATCTGTCATAAAAAATATTTACCTAAATATTCTAAAATCTTTAAAAAAAACATTCCATCATTTTTTTTAAACAAATTGATCCAAATATTGATACAGACATCAGTGGATTCCTACAAAAGAATGATTGATGTAGCTTTTATTTTCTGGGAATTTATTACCGGTATTCAATAATTTTAATTAGCTTTTCAGCATGAAATGAAATATGAAGTGAATATTTTTGTGTAATCTTCATTAACTTTAGTATATGGAATGATGTTTGACAAATAATGAAAGCTCTATTGATTGGAAAAATCTTTTAAGTACAGCAAACAAAATTTAATGGAGAAAAAAGTAATTTATCAAGCTTAAATTTATCAGCTAATGTAAAAACCCCTGTTTTAATGCCAAATTCGCCTATCACCATCCGCCACCCTTACCTTATAACCAATGATCATTTTACTGTTATTGTAACCTAGATATTATCGCCAATTAACATGGTCACACTGATTTTATTTAAAGTAGACACATGGTTGGACAGTCAGAGACTCATTCATGTATGTATGGCTTCCCAATAATAGAAAAAATAGCGATTACTGAATTGTGTTTCTTTTATAAATAAAAAATACTCACCTGATCTTTGTTTTTTTTTGTTGATTATATTTAATATATAAACAAAATGTCGACACCAAAACGAAAACGGAATTTCGTTGAATATCAAACAGAAAAAGTATATTATGAAATATTACGAAAACTTGCTAAAATTGCACAGCTAGAAACTGCTGATTATTTTTTTAACGTTAATAGGGATTGGAGTAAAACGAAGAACTGTTGGTGATATTTGCCTGCAAAAAGGCCATTACGGTGATGGAGGCACTCCAAGAAAATGACACGGGAGTGATATATATTCTGAGAAGGCATTGAAGTTGTGTTTACTAATGCTCGAACTCGGAATATATATATATATAAAAAATAAAACGATTTTTAAATCATATGAGTCTACCACTGAAAACAATTTAATTGAGCCGTCTTCAATTCGATTTTAACGTACGTATCCAACTCTTTACCACAAAAAGTACACATGTCAACTTCCGGTTTCTGTCTCCCTCAGTTTAACAAGGTTTTACTGTACAGAGAAACCTGTGAATACCGATTGCCTCCCGGACCTGAAGAAAAATTCAGTTTTGACAGGGATTCGGTTTTCAGAGTAGTCATTCAGAGTAATCATTCAGAGTTAATTGCCCTTGCCTTCAGATTCACAAGTTCCTTCCCATGAACATGTGAACAACGTTGTTGGAGAAATTGATATTAATTTATATGTATTTAATTGTACATGTATTAATGTTTGTAATACATGTATTTTATATTGAAAAATAAATAATTAAATAAAATGCATCTGTTTACACAGGTAAGTATCTTTATCGACACAGAAATATCAATGAGGGTGACATATGTGATAGGTCTAGTCAGTTATATAGCGAAAATACCGGCTACCATCTTTCGCCTTTTCAAAATAATGTGATGCGTAGAAAAAAAAAACACCATTTTTTAAATACAAAAGTTCTTTGATACATGTAGCTGGAAACAGATCATATTGTGTCTATTTCTCAAATACGACGCATGGATTTCAGAAAGTCATAACTAAATGATAACTTTGAAGTTGAAACATTTTCCAGAAATATTGTTCTATTGACAAAACATGATTTGAAGGTACACCATTGGTTACCCGAGTTTTACCTGAATTTTATCACAAGAAGAAGTCAGTATGTTTTAATTTTCATTTCGAACCTCTGTAAACAAAAAATTTAAAAAAAACCAAAAAACTTATTTCCCTTAAATTTGCAAGTTGTTCTTTAATCTTCCATACTTCAAAAAGATATGTTGTTTTAGCTTTAAAACTAAAGAACTGTAAGACTTTCTAGGTATAGAAATTTGTTTTTTATTTTATTTGATTATTGCACATGCTTCGGATTCTAGGATTCAGTTTATCAAGGTTCGGTTAACAAAGAATAAAGAAGGAAAAATTTGGGACGGACAAGATTGGTCAGTTTTTACAGCATTTTGGTTTTCACAGGGATCGGTTTTCACTGTATATAACAAATATTCTCAATATTTATTTACTGTTGGAAGGTTAACAAATTAGTATCCTTAATCCATTAACTTTCATTCACTGAACAGACAAACAGATAGTTTTAAATATAGCTTATCTGACCATGAATACAGTGCTCTAGGATTCCCAATTCCCGTCTCCCATACCAAGTAAATAACTGTCATGGGAAAGTGATAAATATTGGCTTTGTTCTCCATAGTGAAGTTTACTAAAATATGTGTATTATCTATTATCAAGTGCAGTTCTTTTTTACATTTTCCACTGGTAATTGTTTCCCCATGCAACATTGTTGGTTGATAACAATAACTTTTTCAAACTGAAATCCTCTTCTTGAATTCTCTATTCTTTACTGTCCGACAAAGGGAGATAACTCGTACAGCACGTCTGTAGTTTTGTATTTTGCTTTAGTTTCGTATAAAGTACAATTTTTTTTGTTTGTCAAACCATTTGTTACTTGTTTTTCTAATAAAGAATATTAAAAACAACTAACATTTACTCACAATCTATATTTTCTCACCAAGACATGGGGAAAGTAAAATTTTTTATGGGAAAGTGGATTTTCTGTTGTGACTTTCCGTAGAAAGTCAGTGTCAAGGAAAAATCCTAGAGCATTGGACTAGCAACTGCCTAGTCTATTACTGGTAAGTGGTCATTACTCACTTATATAACTGGAAGCATGGTTAAAATAACTAATATTTCATCATAACAGAGAAAACAGTGTAATGATTGTCATCAAAATACAATTACTACTCTGGTATTAGCAGATTTTGAAATGTATCAAATGACTTTTAGTCAGCTTAAAGTTTTATAAAATGTATAAATATGTTACTTCACCCTTTTTTGGTTGTCAGCTTAAACTTTAAATACGTTTTCCAATAGAGTTAGAAATAAAAAAGATTCAAATTTTTACAATTAGCTATGTTTATATATTTCATTTATGTATACATGTGAATTCAATTGTCCATATTTCTTTCATGTTTAGCTTAAGGGATATGTATTTAATGCAAAAAAATGGTGAAAGGGATATTATACCTACATGGTGGTGCAGCATGAAATTTCATACTAGCAAATTAGTTTTGACAGCTAAAGGGTGAAATTATATCCCTGTTGAATTATATACATTTCAAAGTGATAAGGAATGGATACTTTTTTATTGTAAACATAAGATTATTAACAATTTTTGATAGCAAAATAATGTTGCAGAGTAAAAAAAATTCTAGCTTTAGTATCTGTGTTAGTTTATGTTAATGTATTTTGCATATAATGTGCTTCATTGAAAAAAGTTCAAAATGAAAGATTAAGGCATGTGTAAGAAAACTACCAACATTTCTTCACAGGAACTCATAACACTCACTAACACTAGAATCCAAGCAGGATATAAACCTGGACAAAGTGATTTATAAACTGGCGTTTTAAATACACCACTCATCTACAGAGACCCCCTGATAAATGTTTCATCTAGCACATGGTCTATTATATCAAAATTTACATATTTAGATGGTTTTGCATCTTTGATTTTTATTTTTATAAATGTGATGTCAGTCTGTTTAAATAATAACATCACACAACATGTTCACTTACATGGTTGTTTTTGTACAACTTCTATAATTTTATCCAGGCATTCTTCTCTGTGAACTTCACTCACTAACAATAATACATCAACTAAATATTTACTGGCATCACTGAAAAACAAAATTTTAAATAATCTAGATCCAAAAATAATACAGTATTAAATTGAAAACTTCAAAATTTTTTATGAGAATTTGATTTTGAATTTGATTTTTCAGGGTGTTTGTCAGCTAAATTACTGAACTTTAGGAAAGATATCACAAAAACTCAGACAATTACCTGGTACCTAGTGATTTTAAGTCATCCATGGTTTTTGAGAATTTTTTTTTTCAAATCTTATACCAAGGGAATGTATGGAATAATGTTATTTTACATTCAAGTCAATTATGAAAATCAGATTTTGATTTGGTAACTCAATTAGATATTGCTCTTTAAGATTTTTTTAAGTTTAAAAATAATTATTATAAGGAAGGTTGTCAATCTTCTAGATGATTCCTTATGCCTGGATCATGTCTTTTCTTTTCTCTGAAATTGCTCTCTTGTGAAATATTAACCAACATTATCACATCTTTGTCGTGTATTTGATTATTAAATTTTATCCTGAAAAATTTTTGGTCATTGCCATAGCAATGCAAATATTTATTAAATTCCTATCTCATACATACTTAACTACAACTAAACAGATATTGTATGCGTACCTATGCTTTTTTTTATGCTTTTATCAACTTTTCATGATGATGGGGTTGAATTAAGTGAAAAATATCAAACTTACTGTAATTCAAACTTATTGGATTTTCTATGAAATTCAAGCACATTTCACTTTCACAAACACAGTGAAACCAACAGTAGGATATTTATTGTGTAGCAAGGATGAGCTAGTTGTGCTGTTGATGTCTTTTATATGGTAGATAGGAGTGATTTACTGCCAGACTGTCTGGTCCAGCTCTTTTAGCCTTGTGATAGAGCACTCTTTTTACCTGGGCTGGGTTCGATTCTCAACCGGGGCACTCGGTGAGGATGTGTTTTTTTTCAGGTATTTTCCTTCCGATTTGGGAAGGTCCCGGGTTCGAATCACTGCATTCTTTTCCTGTTACACGTTAGAGAGGTATCAGGTGCATAATGGTATGTAAAATATAATTTAAGTGTATAATAAACTTAACAATTATCTTTGTAGTAAAGAATGTGTTGTATTTAGGTTTATCATGAACCCGTCAGCCAATATATACCTTCTTAGAGTGAAGCCATGCATTTTAAATGCAGAAGTTATTTCCGACTTTAATCTAGCAGCCATTTTCTTTTTCCCGCCAGTTCTATTTTAGGAAATTTCAACGACCCGGAAATGTAACTGATAATATTTACTAGTCATAAAAATAACCTTTTCTTTCACCTATGAATAAACAATGATGTTTGTGATATTTTATTATTTTATGTAATTTTGTATGATATGTCAGGGTTTAATATTCCTTTTTAAAATCAAATATATTTCTTTTATCGGTTATGTTAGCCTAATATTTTTGGGAATTCCAACTTTCATTTCGGTAGTTCACGCAGTTGATAGGGAAGCATGTGAATTTGCACCTTTCAGTTACCGGTAAATTAATTATTGTGATTTTCATGTCTTCAGTTGTGCATAGACATATAATATCTACTTATTTGATAATTTTGTTTATATTTTAGTAAAAATCAGTTTTGCAACACCTTTTCAGAGCATGTTTTAAACAATAAATTTTCAACTGAAATATTATTTATGTTTAATCAAATTTAGGGTTGTTTATAACATATTTTTGAATACTCTGTCCAAATTTTACTTTCTTCAATTCAAATGATTGAATGTTGTACCTCTGTAACAAGAGGGAGAATACCTGAAAAAAATCCTCACTGATGCCTCACTTGAGGTTGAAAGTAATTTATATATCTATATGTTCACAGCTTTCATAATATTGATTACTGGTAACCGGAATATAACTGCATAGAAACAGATGAGAAAATTACTGGGATATCTATAAAAGTGTACATTCAAGTATGTGTATTCCAGAAGGAAAATCAACATTTAAATCCAGGAATCAAATCTCAAGAAGTGTAAAGAGATGCATGTGCACCATGTACATGTACATGGAAAAATTCCATAAAGGGAAATTTGGTAAGTTTCAATTTGATATTTGAATGTTCAATAACAATACATAGCTGTCAAGGGTTTTCAAAGTTATGCATGTGACTGAGGTACCAGGAAAAATTGGGGGGGGGGGGGGGGGGGGGAATGGTGTAAAATCTTTCATTTACCTGCAATTTGAAACATCAACAACAGTGTCAGAATCTACAAAACATTCACAAGAAATTAAAATATTACCAGATGGGTATATAATACAGGATCTACCAGTACCAGTTTAGTATTGGATGCTGAAAATGTTAAAAACTGATAAAAATAGATGTTGCCAGTTTTTATTTTCTAGATAGTTTGATTATGCATGTAATTGTGAAAGTTTAGTGTGTAAGCTTGGTTTACATCCAAAATGCATGCGACACATGCATAATGCATGTGACTTGATAGGTATGCCCAGTCAAGATGCTTTCATTTATGTAGAAGCAGTGAGTTCTGTGACAGTGGAGGAACCAGAGCACCAAGAGAAAACCGTCAACTGTTGGAGGCAAACTGACAAATTGTATGTTGACCTATTTACTAAAGATTGGATGTTTTTATACTAAATTGTTCTTCATCAAATTCGTTTATGGTCAAATAATTATTTTTGCTATTAGGATTGTTTTCAAGACAGAACTTTTGATACATCTGAGAGTCATAATGTAATTAGTATATATACTTCATATTTTAATTTATTTTGTTATAATAATTTATGCAGACTTAATAAACTTGTTGAATAGAAATATATACACAGAATCTTTTCAAGTACGGTATGTTAGTTACTACGGTATGTTAGTTACTTCTCATCACATTAATCTAAATCATGCATTGTATTATATGTTTTTTATAAAAGAAACATCACAGAATTATACCAAAATACTAACATAGTGCAGTACAATACATTAGTCCTGTTGGTAAAACTAAAACCAGTCCTGGAAATCATCAATCAACTTTAAAATATGGAATAATTAAAGGACTTAAATGTTGTCTTTTTTGACAGGTGCTTGTTTAATAAAGGTTGTAAATTAAACATAATAATACTATGTTTTCTATCAGCTATGTAAAAGTAAATCCACTATAAGTGTCCAGGTAATATTTTCCTATATTATTAGAATCAGAGTATTTTTAACTGTATAACCTAAAAAACAATCAATTTTAACAGCTGATGTTTTCTGTGAAGTCTATATTTTTTCTAAATTATAACAGTTGAGGGTATTTTAATCTGTTTAATTTATAAAACAATCAGTTTTTACGGCTAATTTTTTCTGTGAAATATGTCTCAAAATAAAATAATTATTTATTAGAACATGCCAATTTTATTGTTTGATAAATCAGCGTACATGTGCAATCTATATAGATGTTCAGAATTTATAGGTTCTACTGTATTATTTAAACAAATGTAAAATAATAATAATAATAATAATAAAAAAATAAATGAAAAAAAAATAAAAGAAAATCATATTTCATTTGTAAACCAAATTAAAGTTAAATTTGAGTCATGCTTTTTCTGTCAGCAGGATAATAACATAAATATTAAATATCTATTGTAAACAATGTTGATTCATCAGTTTTTCTTTTGAATAGAATTTATTTTTTTATAATTAAAGTTTGTACAAATCCAGTTTTTTGATTGTTGGAAATTTTTCAATTATACCTGTATAAAGATTGTAATCATTTCTAAAAACCTACACATTGGTGTCAACAACTGTGGTGTCATTAAAAATCAAACAGTGTAATTTTGATCTAAAAAAGAAAAACATTTTACTGTTTTAAAACATAATAAATTTACATGAAATAAAAAAGTGATAAAATTTTACTTCTTTTGTTCATTTCTTCAATTTAGTTATATCAGTGGACCAAAAATTGTTCTATCTAAACAGAAACAAACAAAGTTATTTTGTGTCCATATTTTCTATAATATCTGACCTTGTAGGATATGTTTTGTTTACTTCAATAAAGACAGGAAATTTTTTACAGTCAGTTTATGGATGCATTCTTTACAGATAACTATAGATGTACATTTAAATGTGTTTTAACTAAGCTAAATATCTATCACTTTTGGCAGACAAAAAAAAAGCCCTCTAAACCAACTATGAGTCAATTTTCAGTAATACAGTGTATGTGATTAATAAACCCACTGATATGCTGTGTATTGTAAAGGTGTCCTTTATATAAAGACAACTTACAGGTAATTTTCATTGTACCTGTTATATGTACCTCTTTTATCATTAAACATTTAATATTGTTGTTTATCTTTAAATGTCAATATTGGAGATATCGAGATAGATATAACACCGATCTCTGAGTAAATTCTATCCGCCAGGGGCTACAAACTTTGTACCAGGAACTTGATGACACATGTACATGTAAACTTCCTCTCAGTAAAATTATTTGTTTTAATTTTTTCCTGTTAAAATTTGGATAAATTCATTGTTGAAACTGTAAGTTAAGTTTTATCTTTTTAATTATGGAAACTAGTCAGTTACTTTCATTTTCATCAGTTAGGGTACAGTACATTCAAATTGATGTTATATATATATATATATATAATGAACAATTGTATTAATTAGCTGAATGGTTTATTTGTTAAATAATTGAAATTTTAATTAACATGTAATTATACATTTAGTTAAACCTGGTATAGTGACCACTTTTGTATCAAGACTACCTTTCTATTTCAAGACAACTGTTTTAAGGTCCTTTTGTCCCATATTTTTAATGAAACAAACCTCTAGGTAATGAATGTCTATAAAGTCAACATTTTGGTTCACTATGCATTTTTAGTTTTTGTTTTTTTAATTACAAGATGTATTCAGATAGCCTTTTACAGTAAATTTTTTTTATTTTCTGTTTCTGTTTCAGTTGATCAAGTAACACATTTTATTTTGTCATACTAGTAATCAGTAGTTCAGTGACCTACTTTTGTAATTTTTTATCATATGTAACATTTGATTATTGTGAAATCATTTAATATACATATAAATCACACACACACACACACACACACACACACACACACACACATTTGATAAAAGAAGGTTAATACACTATTATAGGGATTTATGCAGGACATACCACTAACAGAGATTAATCATGTCATATAAGGTAAAATAATCCACAGATAAAAAAATCCTTATGGATCAAACATGTCATATTCAATTAAGTAATCCACAGAATGTAAAGACAAAATGAATAAACCTTGTCATATTGGGTAAAATAATCCACAGCCTAACATGAATTAATCATGTCTTAACGAGTCAAATAATCCACAGCACAAATTACCAACTTTTAAAACTAATGTCATATTAGTCTAAAAAAATCTCCCACAGAATAAAAAATCAGTATGGATAAATTAGGTCATATTAGTCTAAATAATTCACATTGTATAAAACCAGCATGGATAAATCAAGTCATTTTAGTTTAAATAATCCACATTGTATAAAACCAGTATGGATAAATCATGTCATATAAGTCTATATAATCCACATTGTTTAAAACCGACATGGATAAATCATGTCATATAACTCTTTATAATCCACATTGTTTAAAACCGACATGGATAAATCATGTCATATCAGTTTCAATTATCCACATTGTATAAATCAACATAGATAAGTCATGTCATATCAGTCTATATAATCCACATTGTATAAATCATGTCATATTAGTCAAAATTATCCACATTGTATAAATTCAACATAGATAAATCATGTTATATCAGTCTATACAATCCACATTGTATAAATCATGTCATATTAGTCAAAATTATCCACATTGTATAAATTCAACGTAGATGAATCATGTAATATTGGTCTGAATAATCAAATAATCCACATTGAATAAATCAACATGAATAAATTATGTCATATAAGTCTATATAATCCACATTGTATAAAACCGACATGGATAAATCACGTTGTATCAGTCTAAATTATCCACATTGTATAAATCAACATGGATAAATCATGTCATATTAATCTAAATAATCCACATTGTATAAATCAACATGGATAAATCATGTCATATAACTCTTTATAATCCACATTGTTTAAAACCGACATGGATAAATCATGTTATATCAGTCTAAATTGTCCACATTGTAGAAATCAACATGGATAAATCATTTCATACTAGTCTAAATAATCCACATTGTATAAATCAACATGGATAAATCATGTCATATCAGTCTAAATAACACATTGTATAAATCAACATAGATAAGTCATTTAATATCAGTCTATATAATCCACATTAAAAAAAAACTAAAATGGATAGGTCATGTCATATCAGTCTAAATAATCCACATTGTATAAATCCAACATAGATTTGTCATTTCATATCAATCTATATAATCCACATGTATAAAATCAACATGGATAAACTGTTTCATATCAGTTATATAATCCACATTGTATAAAATCAACATGGATAAACTGTGTCATATCAGTTATATAATCCACATTGTATAAAACCGACATGGATTAATCATCAAAGGTCAAATTTGGATTTATCATCTGATTACACTAATCCAGCTTCATACAACTGACTGGTCCCTAATTTTAATAGGCATATGACTGGTAGAGCAAACTCACAGGCACATGACAAAATGGTATTCAGTTGCATGGTTTGTTTCATGTCTCTGACTATCCCATTTATGTTAAAATGTGTGGTCTATATTTTGGACCATTTATAACATAGATGTACTTCACTATAGAGACAATATTTGATAAAGTCAGACTGAGCTGATAAATCAAATTTAAAAAAAAAATTCTACATGTATTTGTGATAAACAAATATTTGAAATTACATGTGCATTTAGGTTATCTATGTTATCTTAGCAGAGTCTTACAATAGCTAGAAATGGTTATATATATATATATATATATATATATATATATATATATATATATATATATATATATATATATATATATATATATATATATATATATCATTTTGTTATCATTTAATATATCTATGTATACTTTTATTTGGTTGATAAAATAATTTTTTGTTTAAGTGCATACAGTTCAACATTTGCAAAGATTTCTGCTACCAAATAAATGTGAAAACCCTTTCTTATTAGCAACAGTAGGCCTTAATGTTATCTAAATAAAATGAAATTCTGTCATAAACTTTACAAGTTTATTAGGAGATTAATAATTTATTAATAATAATTGTTCAATCAAACTGTGTTAAGTGATTACCAATCAAAAGTTATAAAATCTTTGGTGTGGAAAATTTTTGGTAAAGCAGTTCCACTGCATAATTTAAAATAGTGTTTTAATTTAAATGCTTAAACATAGTTTCCCAAATACCAATGACATCTCAGTCATTATATGGTCCCTTGGTATTTGTTTGTTTTTTTTTTTTTTTTTAATTTTTTTTTTTTTTTTTTTAATTGTCATCCTTTAAATATGACAGCTCAAACAATCAGAGTACCCTTTAAGCCAAAGTCATTCAGTATCATGCACTTCAAGTGTTAAAATGTAATTCTTATTTTAATCATATATCTTATAATTTCAGTCAGAGGTCAACATGAAAATCAAGGTAAAGAAAAAGATAAATGTACTTGTACTTACATGGTTAAGTTTACATATAGCTGTGGTAAGTTCTATTAATTACATTATCTTAATTACTAATTGCAATATAGTTAGATGGATGAATTGTTGGATGGACAGATGGATTGATGGATGGATGGGTAGATAGTTTGAATGACAGTTAGTTTACATGGATGAATGGGTCAGTAGATGATGGATGGATCGGTGAATGGATGAATGGATGGATGAATTGGTAGATAGATAGTTAATAAATGGATAAATTGATTGATGGATGATGGGTGGATTGGTGAATGAATGGATGGATTGATTAGTGGAAGGATAGATTGATGGATAGACTGTTTGTAGGTTTGTGGATGGGTGATGTATGAATTAGTTGATAGATAGGGATGGACAGATAGACAGATGAATAGGTTGATGGATGATGGACTGATTGGTAAATGAATGGATGGATAGATGAATTGGTAGGTAGATAGTTTGTAGATTAGTAAATGCATGAATTGATAGGGTAGAATATATTTGGATTGATAGAGTGATTTATTGATCTAAATGATTGATAAATTGATGATCAGTGGCTAGAAAGTTAGATCAACTGAAAATTAAAGGTGTAAATTGACTAGATGGATGGCTGGAAAGATAGGTAGACATGGGTATAGTCACTGGGTTACCTTTCTCAGTACAAAGGAGTCTTTGGTCTTATTTTGTATATACTTGCCATGCAGGTAAGCTAATTATTTTTTCTTTAATCTCTTGTTTGTCATTTAATATGTATATAAGATATTTAAAATGAGTTAACAGATAATGCACATTGTTTTTACAGACACAAGGGGTGACACTAAAAAGCAGCAACTCTACCCCAACTCCACAGCGACAAAACAACAAACACAGTGACAACACTGCCTTACATGAAGGTAATTAAATGGTTTATTATGTTTATAATATACTTCTAGCATCATTTTATTCTGATGCACAGAATAGGTAGGTCATTTAGGATCTGATGGCAGAGCGTTTATGAAAACAGAATTTATTTAACTACTTGAACAAGTTATAATAGTGTGTGTGTATATATTCACCCCTGTTGATGCTTTAGTATAGTAACTACCATATGTATTATTAAAATCAGCTTATTGTAAGCAGTTCCAAAGGATCCTTAATGACCTATAGTACAGTTTATGGCTTTTCCAGAGGACTATATTAGAAATTTTTGATTTTACAGTTGAAGTTTTTTGGTTAAAGCTCACTGGACTAATAAAGTTTACTCTATTTTATTGTTACTTATAATAAAAAATACTATATTAAGAAAGATTTCAACTTTTTGGTATAAAAATCTTTATGCTGAAGCTTTATATTTAGGCTACAAATAAAATCACAGAAAGATAAACATATTTTATTTTTTTTATAACTTTTTTTCACTTTTATTCCAGCATCATTACTTATATCTGAGATTTTTTTTGACCCAACAAGCCAAGGTCAAGGTTATATTGAACTGTATGGAAGAGGAAAAATGACTTTAACAAACTACAGTATTGTAATATATGGAGGACCACACCTTAAAGATGTCTCAGTTATAAATCTTATAAATCAAAGGTCAGTGTTCATATATATATATATATATATATATATATATATATATATATATATATATATATATATATATATATATATATATATATATATATATATATATATTAGTGGCTCAGTGGTAGAGTGTCTGCATCAAGAGCTGGAATGATAGCCAGGGTCATACATAAATTTTAAGATACTGATTTCTGGTACTTGGCAATTAGAGGACAGATTATTGACTGGTTCACCAAGTGCCAGGGTAATGTGTCCGAGAGAGTGGTATGCCAGTCTGTGGCATACTGACTTGATGAGCTAGCACCTTAACAAAATTATCACCCTTGTGCATGATGGTATAAGGTAGATCAACACACTTGCACATCTCACAAACTTTGTTCTAAGATTAATCTTTAGATACATTTGTATTAATAAACCTGCTTTCTTCCTGAATGGCTGAAAAATTGCTGATTTGATGTTCAAAAACATTACATTGAAGAACCAGCTTACATATATAAGGCTACAAGTATTTGAAATATGACATTTCTGTGGTTAACTGCCTCAAACCAAGTGTATTCTGGGTTTCATAATGGTTCATAATCAGTATGTCAAGTTTGAAGCTATTGACCAAATAAATAAATTTATTTTTTGTCTCCATTCTATCAGCCTTAAATGTCTTAATTCAAATGAAGATTTTAGCTTGGTTTATTTAACAGCTTCTACAAAGATCTCAACAACTATATTTAGAATCTGCTTCACAGTACCTATATTTTAGATGTTTTCTTTTATTTATTTATTCACAAAACAATTGACATAATGAAAGGTGTTTTAGTTGCAATGATAATTTTTGGTGGGTATACACATGCCTAAAATCAGAATCTCTAGGTATATCAGAATTTTTCAATTAATCCAAAACAACAAAAAGAAATATAACAATTTGTAAGAAGTTTAACTTACTGAGATTAAATACAGTGATAAGAAAAGATTAATAGTTTTTTAAAGAAACAATTTCAGTTACTCTTTCCTATAAGACAATATGTTCTTTTGCAAAGCATTTTGATTTTAGAAATGAAAGTCACAGGGTCTTTCAAATGAGACCTTTAAAACTGATGCCCTGTGTCACAGCAGGTGTGGCATGTTAAAGAACCTCCCTGCACATTGCCCTTGATGCACTGCAAAGGTTAAAATTTCTGCCACTTAACCTAAAGCTGGTGACATCTCAATATAAGTGAAATATTCTTGTCTTGGATGTATAACCTCATTAAATCATTAAATAATAAAAAAAAGACAATACAATTACAGAATTCAAGTTTTAAGTTTATAAGGTTTATTTAAGTTATTATGTTTTAATGACTCACCAAGAAATACCATTTGCACCAAATAATAGTCCTGGATCTATATTTTGGTTATTTAGAGACAATGAACTTATTTATATCAACATATTTTCAGTGCTCATTCTGATGGTGCTTTTGTGATTGGTGGTCCAGACACCCAAAATGTGGATTTAATCACAAACACAAGTATTCTGCAAGGAAATATGACCATATTAGCCTTATACAAAAACCTGGATAAAAGATTTACAAACTCTTCCACTTACACAAAAACTGGACTTCTGGACTATGTTATATATGGAACAGATAATGTTAAAGCATATGAAACAGAGCTTAAAGACTTTGCTCCAGAATCACCTGTGCTCTTGAAAGACAGGGATGAGGTGTGGTACAGCAATGGTTCTTTCAGTAAATGTTATAGTTCCAGCTCACGTGATGTTCGTGGATTTACAATAACCAAGCAGACACCTGGTATGGATATATTTTCATAATGTTTGATTACCCGGTACTTGGTTAGGTGTGTGTTTGGATGAAAGAAAAAAGGAGTGGAGTAATTGTGTTTTTATGCCCCAGTCAAGATTCTTTCACTTGATTCAAGGCAGTCAGTTCTGGGATGGTGGAGGAAACCAGAGTGCCCGGAGAAAACCACCGACCTTTGGCAAGGGAACTGACCAACTTTCCCTCATTAGGATCTGTCCCGAGTGGGATTCCAACCCAAGTGGTGAGAGGTGCTGCGATTCATAAGTGCGCACTTTAGACCCATCAGATCTGAGGCCCCGAAAGAAAAAAGGGGTTTTATGAGCAAGTAAGGGATGAGTGAACAGTGTGCAAGAAGATAGATAGCTGTGAATTTGACTTTGATTTTATGTGAAATTATGTGAACAAATCATAAAAATTTGAAACGGTAAGAAAAAAAATCTGTTTGTGGACAAAACAGTAATTCAAAATAAATAAATAAAATTAAAAAAAAAATTAATGATAAAAAAAAAACCCAAGGCTAAATTAAGGTTATCAGAATTCAACAGTCCTTTTTTTTAATTCAGGCAGGAAGAATGAATGTCCTAAAGTTAAACCTGTTATCAACGAAGTAAGCATATCAAAAACAGATGATGGATGTTTTGTGGAAGTCTACACCCCAATGAAGAGGAAAATTTTGTTAAATTCCTTCATTATTGTAACATTCATGCAGAATGGCACAAGATACAACATGTTTGATCTATGGAACCATGTAACCAATGATGAAGGATTTTTTCTTTTAAGTGACAAGGGAGATAAACACAGCACAATGAAAATAAACTGTTCTCAAAGTTTTAGTGGTGCAGTTTCTGCAGTTGTTATATATCAGGTATCTTATATATAAAGTTTATACATGTATTAAGTTAAAGTAAACCCTGACATGATGACCCTCTTATTTAAGATCATCTCTCTTTACCAACTCTTTATAAACACTAATGCTTTGAAATCTTTTTAAAAAGAGATAATTAAAGTTGTTGGCTGTTAATTTAGCTGTGTAATCTGAGCAAACTAGGACACAAAAAATACAGAAAAGCACAACAAAATTTAAAAAAAGACAGATAAAATGAATATATGTGGTTCTAACACAACATGCTTCTGTTGTTATATAACTAACATTCATTATATACCGGTAGTACATGTATATATTTAATGTATATAAATACAACATAGTTTCTTCAAACCCCTGGTTTTTTATGCACTTTATTTTCTTAATTCTTACATGTAGTACTGTAAGAAATTCACAAACTTAAAGTTATTATTTATTTATTTATTTATTTATTTATTATTTTTTATTTATTCATTTATTTATTTATTTATTTATTTATTTATTTATTTATTTTTGTTTTGCAAAAAGTGATGTGTTGTGATTTATCAATATTTTTAGGTTACTGGAAATTTAACAGATTTTTTACTGAAACTCCCAACTGACTTCCATCTACAAAACGTTTTACTGTTTAATACATCTAATACAGAACCAAAAGGAAATGTGTCAGACCTGATGTCAAAGTTAAATCAAAGTTCTTCATATTACATAAAAAATTTGAAAGAATTACAGGTAAAGCATTAAAAATACACCCCAATTAATGCCCCATCCATTTGAGACCATCTCTTTGAAATTCTTTATAAAAAGATTATATATATATATGAGAATTGAAATGCATGTAACAATCTTTTTCTGACATAAAGTAAATCAGTTATTCTGCTGTTGTTATCTCTACTTTAAGAACAATTAATCTTTCATTTTTATCAATGCTTTTTGTATTTTGTTCAACAACAGAGGTATTTATTATTTTTTATTTATTACTTGATATTAAATTTGGTAGGTTCCAATTTAGAAAATGTGATTACAGAACAACCCTGTGTAAAATAAGTGGTTGGAGCAAATTCTTAGTATTTTTTACTTACTTTCGTCTGCCTTATTTGCAGTAATAAGCATTCTCATTACTGGCTAGAGTTCATCAGATTATCAAATCTTCTTAGCTTCTGTTTATATTTTAATTCATAAATCTCATCTTAATAAGATGCACAGAAATTGTAATATCAAAAAATTTAATGATTTTACATACATTAATATACTCCTTAAAACACAAATTTGTTTTACATTTGGCAGGCTGGAAGTGTGACTATTTCAAGATGCAATGGAAATTTTACACAAAGTGTGCCAACACCAGGGATGTCTAATATTTGTAAAAATTCATCACAACCATCTGGAAAACTCACAACAAAAGCAACCCATACACAAACAAAAAGTACACTACTTACACCAAAGATAACAACTCAACATACACTAAAATCAACAACAACATCAAACACACCAACAACAAACCCAACAGCAAAACCAACATCAAATAAAACAACAAAACTAACAAAAACAACACTAAAACCAAAATCAACACCAAAACCAACAACTCAGCCTACACCGAAACTAACAAAATCAACATCAACACCAACAACTCAGCCTACAACAAAACCAACAAAATCAACACCAACTACAACACTAAAACCAACAACTCAGCCTTCACCGAAACTAACAAAATCAACATCAACTACAACACTAAAACCAACAACTCAGACTACACAGAAACCAACAAAATCAACATCAACTACAACACTAAAACCAACAACTCAGCCTACACCGAAACTAACAAAATCAACATCAACACCAACAACTCAGCCTACAACAAAACCAACAAAAACAACACCAACTACAACACTAAAACCAACAACTAAGCCTCCACCAAAACCAACAACAAATACAACACCAAATACAACACTAAAACCAACAACTCAGCCTACACCAAAACCAACAACAAATACAACACCAAATACACAGAAACCAACAACAAATACAACACCAAATACAACACTAAAACCAAAAACTCAGCCTACACAGAAACCAACAAAATCAACATCAACTACAACACTAAAACCAACAACTCAGCCTACACCAAAACCAACAAAATCAACATCAACTACAACACTAAAACCAACAACTCAGCCTACACCGAAACTAACAAAATCAACATCAACACCAACAACTCAGCCTACACCGAAACTAACAAAATCAACATCAACACCAACAACTCAGCCTACACCAAAACCAACAAAATCAACAACAACCTCAACACTAAAACCAACAACTCAGCCTTCACCGAAACTAAAAACAAATACAACACCAAAACCAACAACAACAGCACAGACAGTATCAAGTAAAATACCAACAACAAGGCCACACACATCAATATCTGTGTTTATAAATGAGATCAACTTTGCTCCAAATGGACAGATTAGATTTGTAGAACTAAATGGTAATTTTTATAAAATATTATACTTTTATACATATAATGTTTAAAAATGCATGTTCTTTGTTGTAATGTTACTAAATATTACATCAGTAATTTTTACCAATTTTAATATCCAAGGATTAATCTAAGAACAAATATGTGTGAACAAGAAAACTCCCAAGTCACATGATCTCTGGTACTCTCTTGAACAAGCCAAAATTTAATCCTCTTAATGCAAAATTTTTCCCAGTTTACAGTTGTAACAATGATAAAGCATGTTTGTTTTTAAAACTTTCACAAAAACATGTATTTACTGAGCATTAGCATCTGTATATATCTAGTGCCATTCCTTAAGGTCTTGGTCATTTGTAATGTGCCAGTTTGTATCTTTATGACCTTACTATTTATTGGATGTAAATATCATAGCCTTGTTATTGTAACTAATGTATTGTTGTTCTTAGCAACTGGAGTTTACCATGGTTTCCAGCCTGAGGAATACTCGATAGTAATAATAGATGGTACCTCAGGAAAAAAGTTAAACTTTATAACAACTGATAAAGGAGCGAAAATGAATAATGGGCTCTTTATAATGAACAATAAATCTACAGCAGTTAAGGTACTTGTTCTAAACATTATTGTGTGGTAGGTGGATGTCAATTAATGCTGGGAGGCTCAGTTGTTACAGCATCTTGCTAGTATTGGAATGGTTTTGGGTTCTATCATGGTCACTGTACTTTTACCATATCTTAGAATATGCTGAACAAAAGTTTGGTTGATTGAATGTTGTGGCACATCACATCAGTAATTTTTCACAAGCATATGGCTCCCCAGTCACATCCTGACACAAACCAGTCAATACTTTGGCCTCTAAATGTTGAGGTCATGTAAGGAAACAGCTTCTAAAATGTTGAATTCTTATGTTTGTCCTGGACTGGCTTTGAACCCAAAACTTCTTGCTCTCATGGTAGATGTTGTATAACTGAGCCACCAAAGCAGTAGGTAATATATTAGCTTTAACTAGTTTCACTTTGTGTACAATAATTTAATAATTGTAAGTGATTAAAATAGTGACTTGGAGAATTAGTGACCGAGTTGGAGAATAAGTGAGTAAAGGATGTAATTAGTGAGTGACAGAGAAAATTAGTGAGTCAGTAGAAGAATGAGTTAGTGAGTACGAGAATGAATGGGTGAGTGAGTGAATGATTGAGTGAGTAAATGAATGAGTGAGAGAGAGAGAATTGGTTAGTAAATTGGAGAATGAATGATTGAGTGACTGAGTGAGTGCACATATGCATATAGTTCAACATAGTTTCAAAATTGATTATAGGAATTAAAAAGCTGAAAATCATCCTGGAACTTCAACTAAAGAACCTTGAAAACATAAGCATTTGGACATCATATTGTATACATGTACATATGTATAAGAAAATTTAACTTGTTCTTACCTCATTAAAATAATTTTTTTCACACTTAAAGCATTTTATTTCTTCAGCCGAAAGCAGTTTTGAAGTGTCATGTGTGTCAAACTTTCAGGTGCTACAAAACTGTATTTAACTCGGCAATAGCCAAGACAAAGCAACCAACCATACACCATAACAGTCTACCAGAATAAGAAAAATACATATGAAATATAACACAAAAAACACAAAGAAATTATTTAGAATTATTGATATGCTAGTGCTGTGAAGGATCTTTGCACCTTTAATGTGAAATACATGTATCTTTTCTGAAGAATTGATAATCATCACTTCTGTAGTTCATTTTATGCAATATTCTGTATTTTGTTTTAATAGTTATGTCAAAATTGTATTCGCAATATCTACAATATTTTTCTTTATTTTCACTGGCAGAATTTTCCAAGTAAAAGTTTTGCAGTAGCTTTATATCATAAACAGATGAATGAGTCTGACAGTATTGGAGACAAGTCTTTGGTTGATGCTGTTATCATCAAGATTGACAATACAAAAATGAACAGAAAAGTTACAGACATGATGCACTCAAAAGCTTCAGTGCATTTTGATAATCAGTAAGTTATTATTAAAAAAATGGGCTTCATCATGATTTTGATATATAAAATATCATAATCTCTTGATTTGTTTATGTAAATTTGGCAAAGTTTTTAGTTTTATCTGCTATACTTACCTCTCCTTGCTTGGATTGTTGAAATGATTGTCCATTTAGAGTGTTTCATTGTTTTTCACAAAAATTATTTTTTTTAAATACACTGTTTGGTGTTTATTTTAACACAAGCAACAATATTTTATAATTCTGTCATTTCTTTTGAGATTGATTCAATTTTATTTTTAGATATGTTAAAAAAAAATACAGTGTAAGCCGATGTTCCTACAAGAGAAGATTAGATTCTGGAGAATTTTCTTGGACCAAATCTACACCTAATACCAAAAATGCAAAATGTCATGAAAGAACCCATCCAAATCCACAAACAGATAAAAATAATGATGGTAAGTTTCATAAAGAAATTTAATTGGATAAACCAAGAAAAAAATATTTCTTTTATAATTGTTAAAAGAGAGTTATTACAGCTGTTATCAGTCTTACATGTTTTGCAGGCAAAACAGAAAGACCTTGTGAGAAATTGAACTATTCAAGCAGATGATCTTCTCATCTAAGGTTTCTAAAAATTCTTTGATGAATAGAGTTAAAGTAAAATTATTTAAAAGTGCATTTAACTTCAAATTTAAATATTTAAAAAACATGACAAAGACTAACTGTTATCTTTAAATAATGACACTGAGTCATTTACGATATTCAAGTAAATGGTGTTCAAGTTTAATATTGGAGTCCTGTTGTAAAATTTAATTGATTATCTTCCTCAAAGAATTTCTAAAATAAATGCAGAAAATCCATTATGAGTTGCCATGAAGGATTAAAAATCTGCATTGTTGAATATTTCTGAGATGGGGCTGCGTATTTCTGGACGAAAATATTCAACCAAGGATTTGAGACTATCTTATCCAACATGGATACAGTAATGGATTATTTTTCTTACATTTTAAGTCCAATGTTTTGATTTAAGCATGACATAAGCACTATGTTTGCAAAGTTAAACTTTGTCATTAAACATTTTACATCAAAATAAACATTTTAGTTCTTGCAACTCAAAATACAACAAATTAAAACATTCTAAAATCCCAGTATCTTTAATATTTGACAATGCATGTTAGGTTTCGTGTCTTTAAATGTTTCAATATAAAAAAAAATGTGATGCATGAACCCTAATACCCTAAAAAATCTGTTCTTACAAAGCCAGGTGAGCTGTACAAGCCCTATATTAATTGAACTTTGATGACCTCTGTAAGCAGTTGGCTTTTACATTAATGTTTTCTTTTCTGTGAAGAAATTTTGAGTGTATTTTCTATCAGTTTGTATTTACTTAGTATACGTTTATATGTTTGTTTATTACAGTATACGTTTATTTGTTTGTATATTACAGAAAACATAAAAGTTCTAATGAAGCCAAGTGAGCTGTACAAGCCCTAGATCTGTTTACATCTCATTTTTTAACTTTGATGACCGCTGACAGCAGTTACCCTTCACATTGATGTAGTTTTTGTTGAAGGTTTGACTGTGTTTATTAATACATTTGTATATTACAGACAACATCAAAGTTACAGTGGCTGTTGTTGTATCATGTCTTGCCTTGTTTCTGATAATTGTGGGTATTGTGGTGATATACATGAAGAAAAAACAGAAAGCAGTTTTGTAAGTACATTATATTTTTGATCTAGTTACCATGTCCCCAATGGTTCAATATGTGTGCTTTTGTTAAGTTACCTGCTATTTGGTCAGCATTTTGGTTCTATTTACCATTACAGATACCATAGTTGTTTTGTTATTTTGTAACATAAGGGAATGGTCATGACATTCAACTTGCCACCATAAAAGACATTTTATACAAAAAGTTTATGTATGGTCACAGTAACTACCATCACTTTGCCAATATAATAGGAGGAGGAGGAGGAGTAATGGTGTTTTACTCCCCAGTCAAGAATCTTTCACTTATTTCGAGGCAGTCAGTTCTGCCTGGAGAAAACCACCGACCTTCGGCAAGCGAACTGACTAACTTTCTCACACTAAGATCTGTCCCGAGTGGGATTCGAACCCAGGCGAGAGAGGCGCTGTGATCTGTAAGCGCGCATTAGACCACTCGGCCACCAAGGCCCCCGCCAATATAATAGGCAAATAATACAAGAAAGTGGATATCGTCATAGTTACTGACCATCACCTTGCCAATACAAAAGGCAATTTCTACTTGTTTACTAAAAAAACTTAGAATAGAAATTTAATTCAAATCCATTTCCCACAGATTCAAATTATACAGAGAATAAGGTGAAAAGATTCGGTCCCTACTTGGGTTCATTTGCTCATTTTGTATCGGTATGAGGTTTATTATATAAGGTGATGATTGTTTCTCGTCAATAATATTGATACTAATACTTCTTTATTTACAGGCAATTTCACCTTGCACGACTAGACGATTATGACGATGAACTCATAACCAATATGGAATCTGTTGACCAGGATGATCTGTTAATTGGAAATGAACCTACATTTAGTAATAATTTATATAATAAAATGCAAAGTTAAATCAAGTTTCCATTTAATTGACGCAATTCTCTATTATTTACAGTGTATATAAAGTTTGTTCAATTTTATAGTTAATTAATGGGTCCATGTGTTTTAACACTGAATCTAGCTAGTGCTTACTAGCATCATTCTTATGTGCCGATTTTACATACTGTATAAGTATTCATTTTTTGCTGTGTATTAATATTGACGCTTTTCTTGTTAAATAATTTTCGCCAGTATTAATACACTTCATCATTAGTTTTAGCTCACATGTCTAAGTGGAAACAATACAGCACCAATATTAATACATGCTATACGGAGCACCAAATATAATACACGCTAATATAAATACATGTGTGGTGTGTAAAATTGTGTTGCAATATATTTTGTTGTTGTAAGATAATTTTATTTTATTCATAGAAAAAAATTGTCAAGATAGTTTTCTGGCTTTTGTTTTCTTGAAATTTTGTGATAAGTTACTTAAATCATCACCAAGAACATCACTTTTGTTGTAAACATCAGCGTTTTTTATATATAAAACCCCCCTGACAGGAACAGTTTTCTTTCTACAGAATATTTTATGGTAATTGCAAATGTGCATAGCAATTTTTAAGGATCAAGTAAGAAGAAAATCAAACTAAATTCAAGTTGATTTGATTTTCAATGAAAGTTGTACATGTTTTACTATCATAAACACAGTGACTAAAACAGTTATAAAATTCCTGGCACTTTTGATATGTGTGTCCAATCACTTAAACAATCAGTCAAAAGATGATTAAAATCTAATGTAATTAATGAAGTTATTAATAATTAGGTCTGAAACTATTTTTATACACACATGCACACACATGCACACACACACACATACATATATGTTGCATATACATCTATTTTCGAATAATTTTACATGTGAATTGCTAGTCATTTTGATTTTGTTATAACATTTGATATTTTCTATCAAATATTTACTATTTTTCGTTTGAATCGAAATCAATGAAACAACTATGAGTTTCTCCCTTGACTTTTGCAAAATTCACAAAAAAAAAAAAAAACAAAACAAAACAAAAACAAAAAAAACACACACACAAAATCCATCCCAAGTCCATTCAGGACTCTTAGGAATTCCTTATCATATTTTATTAACAGGTGATTGGTCAACCTTAACTTGCAGTAAGATATTGTTTTGAAGGTTAACCAAAGAATGCATTGTTCTTATAGAAAAATTGACAATCAAAAAATCATTGTTTAGTTATAAATTGTACATTATACATTAGCCATTGCTGTTGTTTTGTCTTTGTAAAGCAAAATTGTGTATTATGAGATGAATGTGTTTGCAATATGGGTGTATGAATGATGTGTTACTTTTTATAAAAACAATAAATTTGTAACCGATTCTGTGTGACACTTACATTTACAGTATAAATATGTTATTTTATGAGAAGTGAAATGTTGTAATATTATTTTGTTATCAAACCCTGTAATCTGTTACAGTTATGCACAAGTTGCTTTCATTTGATAAACAATCAATAAAAAATAAAATAAATACATTTATTATACCAAAAATCCACTCCATTTCAAAACTTGAGAGAAAAAAATCGCCACAACATTGCAATTATTGTAATTGCCAGATAATATTATCCATGATTACTGATTTCTGACAATGGTAGTTTGTTATGAGTAGGAAACTAAACTTACCATACCATCAGGTAAGTCAACTTCAATTAAAGGTTATTTAAGAAGTTTTTAATCAATATATGGTGATTTTTATATTAATTTTACACAATATTATATTTTTTATGTCTGTTATGTTTTTGTTAAAAAATTTTTGTTAATAAAGAATGTTTAAATGAACATGTTTGTGTTGATTGAAAAAGGGTATTAATTAGGTGTTAAATAATCACGTTCCATCAAAACCACTAAATAACACATTTTGGCAAATCATGAAATAAGATAAATCAGATTAATAAAATAAAACTCAACAGCAACAAGTCAGTATTTTTTCAAATATTGAAATAAAAATTTCTGTTGGATCAGAACTATACAAATTGGTAACAAAAAAAAAAAATCCTTTGATTTTGGTTTAAATCGAAGAAACTTGCCTGCCATTTATCATGAAAACTTCAATGCATATAACAAATAATATAACCATCTTAAATAAGAAACTAGCTAAAATTTCCATCAACGCTTGCAATTTGAAAATTTTTTTAAAAAATCCAAGAAATAAATGACCTTGTCTTATATATGTAATATTGTAATGTCTATAGTCGGTTTTCGTTTTTTATATCAATATTTTGTGGCTAGTAATAACAAGCAAAACTTGGGTATGATACTGCAGAATAGTAGGAACCTTGTGTGGCAGTCGGTATAAAATTAGTTTTGCAGATTATCTCAGAACAAATGTCTTAAAAATAAATTTATTCTTTTTTAAATAAAACGAGAATCATCATCAGCATTTCATTTATTTCACCAGCTACATGTACATACAATTCATAGCACAAAAATAAAACAAGTTTTAACAATATGCAAAGGAACGTAATTGTGCCTGTAGTTCTTCTCATCAAGATCTATAAATCCACTAAGATTCATTATGATACCTCTATTAGGTTTTGATTTAAGCTCTGGACAAAGCGGCTACTTGATGCTTTTTGGGGAGCAAAAATACAAGTAAGGTAGCAACAGATTTGAATAAAATGTATCGAGGTACAAACAGGTATTAACATTACAATGTAAATACAACTTTAACTGATATTACAATATATATATATATATATATATATATATATATATATATATATATATATATATATATATATATATATATATATATATATATATATAATTCACATACCAGTTAAATTTTGATGTGCCAGATGTGCACATTTCGGAAATTCATTCCTCATCAGTGACACTAAGACCGAAAAGTTTGATACATAAAAAATATATAAGCCAAACAGTTGAAAATAATGAATCTAAAGTTTCAAAATTATATAAATCCAAATCCAGCTAAGGAATGCTTTGCATGAGGGAACAAACCATAGTTTTAAATAAATCTCAAATTTTAAACGACTGAAATTTTGCTAAATGGTACATTTTCTGACAGCACAAAGTATATATATATATATATATGAGCATGTTAAATATTTTCAAAGTTTATTAATCCGCATCCAATATATGGTAAAGTTTCTGCAAGTTTGGCCACTGGTTGTAATATAAAACAAACATGCCAGTCCTTGTCCATATCACAATCCCAAAAACAAAGTAAGAACTTTGCAAACTGGCAAAATATGTTATACACGTGAACTTCCATCAAGGCTGTTAAATAGGCTCAATAATAAACAACTTGTAAATATTGATAGCTAATGATGTAACTATGATAACACGTAAAATTTCTAATGTTGTAGTCATAGTTTCAGAATGACATTTTTTTAATGTTCATACCACATTTCTTTATTTTCATAATATTTAAAAAAAACTTTGAGTTTTGTTACATTAATGAATTGACCAATTCTAAGCAATACATTGAGATCATAATTGCATTGCTTTACCATTAGAAGGTAAAAAGAGTGGCTTAGCTTTGCATTTCCGTTGTTTCGCTGTTCAACGAAAGATGACAGACATTACAATATTGATCACTATGCATGCAAAGTATATATATATATATGTGTGTGTGTGTGTGTGTGTGTGTGTGTGTGTGTGTGTGTGTGATACAGAAAAATAAATAAGATTTTTGACTATTAATTGTTTCAATTGTTTCGTTTCGTTTTTTCCGCCAATTTGTAACTAGAAAAGGACAATAGAAATCTTTATTTTGTTTAAACACCATCTTATCTTAATTTGAAGTGCTTTGTTGATCTGTATCCAAAATAACGAAAGCACTGAAATATTTTATTTACTTTGAACAAAAATGTACCACCCATCAATCAAATTGAACAAAACCATCAGCATACGATTGATTTTAGTATTTTTATTAAAAAAAATGTTTGTATTCACTTTTTTATTTGAAGTTTGTAAAATGTCTGAATAATTATAAAGATAAAACACCAGGTTAACTGACAAATACTTTAGAATCATCTATCGGAGCTGGCTACACAGGTATCATTTTATTAATTGTAAATTTTTCTCTTTTAAACATTGAAATCTCTCTTCTTAATTAGGATAATTCTAATTCAAGTTAAGAACAAATTTAAACCTAAAATTTTATAATTATGAAGGAATGTGGAGTTTTTGTTTTGAGATGTTATACATTTTTATTTGAAAAATAAAGTTGTAATTTTCAACATTCAAATTGTTCATTTAAAAATCAAGTAATTAGCTGTTCTTCAGCGATTTTGGAAATAAATCTTCAACATTAGTCTTAATTTTATTTCTTTTTAGTAAGAAAAGCGTTCTTTTGAAGTCAATGTTTAATTATATGATAATTGTTTTATATTATCTTATTTCTTTACTTATTTTTTCTTATTTTATATTTTTTCCCAACAAAAATCAAAAAGTTGTTAGAAATGTGGAAATATTTTGTTCTTTTAGTCTGTTTTCGTATCTCCTCTAAAAATCCGAATTCAGAAAAATTTATTTTGGTAATTCTATATAACATCACAATCATGACATTTCTAAATTAACTTTTATATCAAATTTTATCACCAGTATCATTATAGGTAATAGTTAGGATTTACACAATTGGCATTGAAAAATGAGGTCATGCCGGCTCTTTTGTTTGATAAACTTCCAATGATGGAAGTAGTTGACATTTATTAATTGGTAAGAAACATACAGAAAATTGCCATAATGTTATCCGTAAGTCATAAAATATTGAGAACATGCCCAACGGAGCCACTGAAAAAAAGGAAATATTTTTTGGTTATTTATTAACTTACAATAAGAAAATACGACACTTGGTTCAATTAGACATGTCGTTTACGTCGTATGCAAATAATGTAGCCGACTAGTTGTAGTCAACCATTTTTCATTTTCTTTGCCTTTAAAATGTGTGACTTTGATAATCTCTGTCTCAGTATCTATTACCTTGTGTCTTGTTTCTTATTTTATTTTGTTGTAAGGCTTTCAATAGATTTCGTTTATCAGATTGAATTATAATATTTTATATGAGAAAATACATAGCGTTATACCCGCAAATTCACTGTATCCAAAACAAATATTATATCATTTTTCACAAATGAACAAAATGACCGCATCAATAGAAACTATTTCTCTCCACTTTAATGTTTAAATTGATATTTTCAGAATAAATTATTTTGATAACTTTTATTTTATCAAACAATTCAAAACTGACACATTTATAAAACAATTTAGAGTGCATCATAATAAGAAAAAACTATATAGATCAATAGTAAGTACCAAAAATTAAATCAAACTAATATTATATAGTGTCTAAAAATCGTAAAAAAGTAATATTTATGCTTAAGTTTAGATATTTAAAAGTTGATCAATAAATTAGCCAACATGGTATAACACTTAGAGAATACTTGTAGTAGATATCAACTATAACTATTTCAAATATAGATAAGGAATCATTGTTTGCTAACAAAATGAAACCTGATGTATTGTCATAGATGACACTATTTGCACAATGTCTGGAAAAAATCCGAATAATTCTAATGAATTAACCATGTCAGTATAAATAATAATCCATTCAATAATTGATGTGTACTGCAGCAATTCACATCTAAAAGAACTATTCAATTTATGGCAAGTCTAATAGTCGATTCGTTGAACTTGTGTTTGTTGATTTTTAATTACTAAACATGCTGTTTTAGGTACTTTATTATAGATTTTATAACATTTACATTATTCAGCTAAAAATGAAATACGTGTATAAAATTATGTTAAAATTCGGTTAAGATTGCATTTAAGTTTGAATTATTATTATTATTATTGTTGTTGTTGTTGTTGTTATTATTATTATTATTATTATTACTACTACTACTACTACTACTATTATTATTATTATTATTTTTTTTTTATTATCATTATTGTTGTTGTTGTTGTTATTATTATTATTATTATTATCATTATTATTATTATTATTATTATTATTATAGGGATGAGGAGATGTAAAATCCGAATATGCGTAGAAACTCTTTATTGTTGACAATTCTTTTAAAATCATTACTATTGATCTAGGGTCTATCAAGGATCTCAGATTTTATATTCAGTCCCAATAGGTTATATGCTCTTGTGTGGGACTTTACCTATATCTTATTAATGAAGAAAACGCAATAAATATAAACAAAAAGGTTACACAATACACTTGGTCTTATACAGTGATAGCGTACTTGTTTCTGTCGTCCATATTAAAATGTCTAGAAAGAGTTTGCATATAATAGTGCTCAACTATTAGGACTAGGTGCGTCTGGTTGCTAACTTTGAAACGGACTAGTGTACGTGGAAGATTTTCAGTGACCGTATATATGAACACTTTTAATTGGTCGGGAGATGGTAAGCTAACGGAACTTTGAATAACTTGACCCAGTATATAGTTTTAAGGTAAAGAAACATCATTGTGTGATTATAAAGGTAATTGATTCGGTCCCCACCATTACCTTATTAAAAGTCACATACCCGCCAGTTATTTGCATAAAGTAAAAGTTTTCATCGCATAATCAAACTTTGAATTCAAGAAAATTCAAAGTGTATTTTTTGGCATTGTTACATTGAAAGGAACTTTGATGATCGGCGAACAATTCGTAGTAACTGACAAAAAAACTATGGAACACCATGGGTGTCTTATATGGTACAAAAATGGTATATGAATAATTTTATCATGATATTATTTGCTTTCATCGTCAAATGTTTTGGTAATACCATTATATATTTTAGAATTATCGTTTTTATATGATGGATGCAAATCTGAGAAACGCCTTTTATGTTATGTTATGTAATGTTATGTTATGTTGTTATGTAATGTTATGTTATGTTATGTTATTCCTTATCCTGCCTATTGTGTCATCAATGATAAGGACTCATAATTTTTAATCTTTGCTTCAGTTCTTTCCGATGGCTCTATCTATTGTCATGTAAAACATAGGTAATTCCTTATTTGTTTTAGGTATACAATATGTATCCAAGTCGAAGAATAACATTTACACCAGTTTTATTACTGTTATGCTTTTTGACAACTGTCATGTGTGAAACAACGCCAACGCCAAAGTTTAAAGCAATGCCCGATGATTTTTTACCAGAAATGGAAGAAAGCTGGATTTGTGAATACCCTAACAGTGTTTGTGAACCAAAACTAAAAATAATTTGCTGTGAACACTGCACTTGCAATTTTGCGTGTAATATTACTGAAGAACTTTGTTGCGATGGATCGGATAGCACCACGTTTAAAAATGATACAATCTCAATTAATTACTGCCACAGTGCTGAATTTTTGACTGTTGATGATGCAGAATTAACAGGTGAAAACTATATGCTAATTTCTGCGTGTAAACCTTCAGAAACAAACCATACTCTTATTGACCTGTGTGTTGCCACGTCGCCAATGGACAATTCCGAAGACTTTTTCGAAACATTACCAGTCACATCGAAATCGGGTGTATCATTCAGGAACAAATATTGTGCTCTTTGTAATGGTGAGACAGAGTTCACCTACTGGGATGCTGAAGTTAAATGCAAGAATAGACAAATAGACGGTCAAACAACTATGGAGATATCAGAGCAAGTTCGGCATTCAGACCAGAAGTGTAATATTTTGTTTTATAACCCTCGACCTGATATAAATGTTCCTACATGTGGATTTGTACAATCATGTTATAAGACCAAGTACATGTCTCCCGTATCATGTGATCCTATAATGTCAATTTATTCATTCACTGATGACGGCTTTGGGAACAAACAATGTTTTACATGCTCTGAAAATGTTCCCGTCTGTAATGAAAACAAATTTGAAACGACTGGGTTTTCAGTTCTTTTAGATTTTAATTCAAGGGACGAGAGCAGAAAAACCAAAATACAAAGGGTTTATCAAGATTCGTGTGGCAAAAATGAAATTTATGATAACATAATGGTGAGTATTTATTTGTTGTGAGATTGAAATAATATCTATGAAAACATAGTGGTAAGTATTGGTTGGCTGTTACCTATGTCAACATTATAACGTTTTTATTGGCTGTGCGGTGACCATAACATTTATGACAACATAATGGTTAACATTGATTGGTTGTATGGTGAATTTGTAAAACATAACAACAGAATGGTTTGTTTTGATAGGTTGTGACCTTTGTCAAAATCTATGACAACATGATGTTAAAATTGATTGGTTGTATGGTGAAAATGCAATATATAACAACAGAATGGTTTGTTTTGATTGGTTGTGACATATGTCAACATCCATGACAACATGATGATTTACATTGATTGGTTGTATGGTGAAAATGCAATATATAACAACAGAATGGCGTAGGAGTTGATTGGTTGTGACTTATGTCAACATCAATGACAACATGATGATTAACATTGATTGGTTGTATGGTGAAAATGCAATATATAACAACAAAATTGCGTAGGAGTTGATTGGTTGTGACATATGTCAACATCTATGACAACATGATGATTAACATTGATTGGTTGTATGGTGAAAATGCATTTTATAACAACAGAATGGCGTAGGAGTTGATTGGTTGTGACATATGTCAACATCCATGACAACATGATGATTAACATTGATTGGTTGTATGGTGAAAATGCAATATATAACAACAGAATGGTGTGTATTGACCTATGACACATAATGGTGAATATGGATGTCGTTTGGTGAAAATTAAATCCTTCACAACAATATAAATATTATTTTTAAAATGTGGGAAAATGGTACCTAAAACAGATCTTAACATAACATTTAAGTGTTCCTCTTCAAGTAAATTTACCTAACATGGAATCAATTGAAAAAATGCATTCAGCGTTTTACATACCAGATTATGCCAAATACTGCTTCAGTGTCAAACATTGTTCAATATACACAAAATATTTAATTTTTGTACAATGTCACATCAGATTGTAAAGTTGTCCAACTGTTTGATAACTTTTTTAAATTTTTCAAAATGCATATATAACTATTTCTAGATGTTAAACAATATAAAAGATCGTATCGTAAATATACTTAAACTGCACTAATTAATGTAATTTCAATTATGTCTAGTGACCGAGTTATCTCCTGTAGTGGTGGTGTTGTGTAGGTGTAGTTCCGTGGCTTCTTTCGATATTGTCAAGTAAATATTACAACCTTCCTTCTTAAAGATTAACTAGTTAAGGTTTATACAAAGACGCCCGACATTCCGATTGATCTAAATCTCGGATATACATGTGTACCCATTTACTAGATGTATGAGAAAGAGAAATTAGAAAAGAGTTTTCGAATAATACCTGGTTTTTTTCTTTACATAAAATAACTTTGAAAAACATAAAAGGCGCAGAGTTTGCACTTATTTTTAATGTGCGTCACTGAAGTGACCGCCCGACTTATTTTTAATGTAATAATAGAACACAAACATACCAGTCCTTGTCCAAATCACAATTCCAAAAAATGACGAATATGGCCGCCGCGAAAGTATAAAAACAACAGAAGTTTTTAAAAGTTAATCTAGTATTATATTTCTGTTTCAGGACACCTGTTTGGAGGTCAAATGTACTTCACCTGCCATTTTGTCAAATTTCAGTTGCATAAGTATGTACAAGACTATCAATAAAATGCAGTATGAGTTATTGATCAAGGTTCTTGTTCAGAATCCAGAAAATGTTCCAATTAAGTGTTCAACTTGTGTGGTAGAACTGATATCAAACATATCTAAAATTCATTCTTCAATCGGTTTCAGCATGGGATTGGAAACTGTAACATGCAGAAGAAATTTCTTTCTGAAGGTCTCTAAATCAGAATCAGAAAACATTCCCGTAGAAAACGGAAGTGTTTCTTTTGTGCTCATCCGTGAAAGATTTTTAATTTTAGATAAACACGATTATACTGACTTTGTGTCAGCTGTGATATCATCCATTTCCGGTGAAGTCAACATAACTATTCTCGAAAAAACTGTCACTCTAAATTTTATTCTTGAAAACAGGCAATTTCAAGAAGTGAGTATCCTGGGTTTTAAATATCTTTCTGACCCAGATGATGGTCACATACTTATAAACGTTCCAGTAAGTTATATTACCAACGATAGACGATGTCTCGGAGTTTCTCACTGGAACCATATTCATGAATTCAAAATATGTCCTCATGTCATTATCGACAAACGATTATTCAAAATTTATCATCTAGATCATTACTTGTGCTTCAGTGATGTCATTCTTTGCATTAGCAGAGATCGTTACGTTGAAAATGGGAACTCTGTAAAGATATGTTTAAAAGACTACATGGAATTTTATGGTTTGCATGACGTTCTTACACACAATCAGACAGATGTCGTGACGGATGAAGTTGAGGGCATTTTGAGCCTAACCTGTACCATTTCATCTGTTATTAGCTTGCTCGTTGTACTATTTACGTATTTCATTTTTCCTAATTTGCGAACATTGCCGGGTTTGAACAACATGGCTTTATGTGCATCCATGATCTTGGCACATTTATTATACCAATTCGGCATGAAGCAAACACAGCTTGGTAAGGGTTGCATCGCGCTCGGTATATTGACACACTTCACTTGGGTCCTTACCATTGTCTGGCAGACAATATGTTGTATGCACGTGTTTAGAGTGTTTGTCACCCAGACAGACAGGACAACTTCCATAAACAGCAGATTCAAATTATTTTCATTTTACACAATCTTAAGCTTTCTATTTTCGTCTGCTGTAGTTTCCTCAAACATAGTAGTGAAAATGGTTTCAAGCGACCAAACAAACATTGGATATGGCGGGAAAGTTTGTTACATAAATGACGCGTTGATGTTGGCTTTGACGTTTGCTTTACCTCTTGGTTTATCGGTTGTAACAAACATCATCCTGATAGTGATCGTCTCAATTAGATTCTGTCGTATGCCGGATCTACAAAAAAATGTCAAAAATGAAAGGAACAACCTTATGATTTTTGTAAAACTGTCGACACTTACAGGTGTAACCTGGATCCTAGGGTTCATGTATGCGTGGACTAACAATAAAGTTCTTCTCTATACATTTGTAATCCTAACGCCATTACAAGGAGTGTTTATTATGTTTTCGTTCGTTTGTAACAAAAGAGTTTTTGATCTCTACAAGTCAATTCTATTCGGCAAGAAAAAGAATAATCGGTCTTCACGCAGTACTATCAAAGCGAGTGTATACACAAGTGACATTTCGTTATCAACCGTAAAACCCGACTAAGCGGGAATCCTTAAGCAAATAGTGCAAGGTGGTTTCCACTGAAACGCGTTCTTTAAGACTACTCCGATTAAGATTTTATTGAATTTTTTATTATCAAATCCGAATAGCGCATACCACGCATGTGTTTTTAATATTGCCAATACAACTAGCTTTGCAAGGAAATGTTGTGGCCGATTTGTATTTGCATTTTCGCGAATTCTTTCTAGTCTTTTCGTAAAATATCTTAAATCGCTTTGTCGTTGTCACAAAAACAGTTTTGCTTAGCAACATTATTTGTGTTTGAATAAAACTCAGCAGTACAAATATTGTCATGGTGTTGTTTTGTGCCTAGGTATACAATTTGATACATTCATTTTGTTTTGATCAAATATTTTATAGGATAACATCACATGTACAGTTGTCAGTTTCCCATGGATTATTTGACAAATAAACACTTATCTTAAGTACTTATCTCTAATTCATCATAGATAGACGCCAACAAACAAATAGATGGCGAGTAATGGGGAAGTAATAAAGAGACAGGGAGAATTCTACATTCATTTCTTTTTAATTGCTTGTTATCAATCGATGACTTGTTTTTGAATATTGAAAAAAAATTAAAACTAGTAATTACATTTAAATTGTATATATTTTAATTAAAAGTAAACATACACAAAATACAATAAAAATTAGTACTTAAATGTAAATATTCATATTGACAGGTGTCTGTCCGTAGTAAGGGTATAATAATGTACATTTTATTAACCGCGTTCTTTGAACTAAAACCTGCTTTACGTTGTCCGTCTTGCATATAAAATTTTTGTTAAGCTGCAACTTTGTGTTTACCTATTGAAACAACTATAAGTTAGAAAAGTTAGTAAGATGGTTTTGAACAATGTTGGATAAACCAGAACAGAGGATTATGTAATAAACCAAACTAGCTCATTAACTCCAGTTTGATTGGAGGCGTTCGTCTAGTCTATAAAACTAGAATAAACATTTAAAAACAATAGAATTTCAATCCTGGTTCATCGTGTAGAGCGCATTTTACCGCAATTACTAATAAAGAAAAGTTGAAATTGAATAACATCTACGTGGCAGTTGCCAAAACTACCAAAAACACTTCACGATAATACGTTCACTATATTTTAATGTCCATGTATATTATCAATCTCTCGAAATCGAAGCAGTGTGGTATACAGGTACGTACATAGTTACGTTTCTTGGTTAACATCTGGGTCATTAACATCATTAAAGTTGAAACTAATAATTTGAAATGAATTTGGCAATCTTTAAAACAATATCCAACTTAAAATACTTAAAGCAGTATTATTATATCTATCATAAAAAGTGATACTTATGTATCGTTTATTTTGGCGGTTTGTCAACGTTACATCCACTGTTAAAAGCATTTTAAAAAACCCGTTTTCAATTACTGAAGCATTTTTAATGTGATATATCTGTATGTACTTCGCATTTCACATTGTTCCATCTGTTCTAATGTATTGAATATTAGCACAACTTATCATCGTCATAAGAATTTGTGGAATATTTTGATATTCAACATGTCAGCCACAAAAACCAGCTCCAAGCATTTTGGCAAATTCTGAAATTAAAAAAAGTTCTGATAATTTAAAAAAGAAGAAACAACTTATGCCATACCTATTTTTCGCAAACATTGCAGTCAAATACAATTTTTAAGCTTTCATTTAGATCAAATGTATCGAGATGCCGAATCCACCCGTTAGTATAGATTAGGTCAATCCCGATGGTTCTTATAATCACGGTTTTGTGACCATGTTCTGGAAATTCCACCTTTGGTACATATAATCGAAAAATTCTACCTATAATCATGGTTTGGTGTACTAATTTGGCTTTTATCAAACGTTCATCCACCTACAACATCTATTATAGGTGCTGAAATGTTTCTTAAAACGAATTGTTTTGTTCAATACTTTTTCGTAAAATAAGGTTTAAATGGATCAAACTGGAGATCGTTGATTGTAACAAGAGAGAAAATGTGTAGTATTTGAACTATATCACAGTATCTTTACTTTGATAAATGCCCATCAAAGTTAAGTTTTATAACCAGTGGTGTGTTATTTTCATTCATCAACAATAATATATAATAAATTCCAATGTATACAAAACTTAGGATTCTGGAACCGTTGAAAAGTTTATCTTACATTAACCAGTCTCCTGCTAAATAAATGCAATAAGAAGCTAATTTTTCGTCGAATAATAATAATAATAATAATAATAATAATAATAATAATAATAGATGAAATGCTCTTTGTTAAGGCACCCAGCGACAGATTGTAATTACCAGATTGTCGGAGAATTAATGCAATTATTGCATTTTATACAGAAATTAGTAAAATTATAAGTATACTATGTAGGACCTTCGTAATTTATTTGTCCATCTTTATCGACGTCTGCTTCAGCTATCATCTCTTCCGCTTCCTCGTTCGACATTTTTTCTCCCAAATTTGTCATGACTTGACGTAATTCATCAGCTGCAATATACCCATTTCCGTCTCGATCGAATACCCTAAAGGCATCTTTAATCTCAATTTCTGTACCGTGTACCTTCATGCGCTTGACCATCATAAGACAGAACTCTGGAAAGTCTATCGTTCCACTATCTAGAAGCGAAATAAAACAAGTCAATTTGTGTATAATTATGTATAGTGTTGATTTTCCTCAAATCAATTAATTATAAACTATTTGTTTGTATTACTTTGATTTTAATCAGAAATATTGAAGCATTGAACAAACCAATAAACTCAAGTGTTAAATTTCAATATAGTGTGCATGTACATGACATTATACATAATACTGTTATGTAACACAGAAAACCGTCAGTCTGTTGATATGAAATAAAGCTACATCCTGTCTGAGTTGGGTCCTAGAATAGCACGGTCAAGATCAATCTCATTCACGGTATGTTTACTTACCGTCAGCATCCACACTGGATATCATTTCGTCCAGTTCAGCTTCAGTTGGGTTTTGTCCAAGAGATGACATGACAGATGCTATTTCAGTCGTGGTAATAAACCCGTCGCCATCTTTGTCAAATAAATCGAAAGCAACACGGAATTCTAGAAGTAATATGAAAAATAATCAACATCCTGTAGATCTAAACATTGAAAGAAAACGTATGACATTTTAACATAGCAAACATGCACAGATATCATAAAGCGTTGCAAAATCATGTTCTTTAAAAGAAGAGTAAACAAATAGCGAGCTATTCTTGTCCAATGCATTCTTGTCGGTGGGCGAGTGGTCTAAAGCGTGCGCTTACGGATCACAGCGCCTCTCACCGCCTGGGTTCGAATCCCACTCGGGACAGATCCCAGTGTGAGAAAGTTTGTCAGTTCGCTTGCCGAAGGTCGGTGGTTTTCTCCGGGCAATCCGATTTCCTCAACCATCCCAGAACTGACCGCCTCGAAATAAGTGAAAGAATCTTAACTGGGGCGTAAAACACCATTACTCCACTCCCCTGCTCCTTGTCCAATGCAGTCGGCTCGGTAGCGTAATTAAATAATTAAGTTAAAAAAGGAGACTAAAGCAAATTACACTTTTGCACCTTGCTTTACCTTTACTTATGGCAACATCTGTATCACCATTATAGCGATAAAGCACTTGATTGTTTGAGGGTATCTCAATGGATTGTAGTACGCCCGTCAATATTGAAGGGTATTATGTTATGACGTTGTCCGGGTGGGTGGGCGGCCGGTGACTGTTTGTTGATAATTTAATTTCGTGCATTTAAAGCTGCATTAAGTTAACCAAATTTCTTAATTTTTTTTGATTTTCTAAAAATATATTTTTTTAAAAGTAGATATCTTCTAACCACGATCCGTGACATTCATTTTCTAAAATTTCATTTCTTTTAGCTGTAAATAAACGGAATCCTCTGACCGGTTGGTCAGTGTTCTACGAAGATAATTATGAGCTTGGAGCATGCGCAAGGATGTAGGGAAAAGCCTATAATCGAAAGTGAAACATGACAGATTGCATGAATTGTCCTTCATTAATATCCAGATGTATTTGAAATGGTGTTATTTATCCCTTACTAAGTCACAAATGACAAATTCAACGAGGTTCTGTGTTTAATTTATCGTATTTCAACATTTTGAAAGTTGTGTTTAAATGACCCGGGTTTTGATGGCGTAACCATGTTCTAATATTAGATCCCAAATGCTGCATCTCGCTGGGTAAATACTGTAATTTCTGTATTTATTCGAGCTTTTATCGTTTAACCAAATGTAACATTGTTCATTAGGAACATCATTAATTAGATTAGCACCGTTTTAATTTTTTCTTTGGAAAACTTAATGCAGCTTTAAAGACACACGGTTGGTCCGATTAATATCAAACATGGTAAACTTTTTCTCTGTGACATTGCATGTTCTCTGTGACATTGCATGGGATTGCAAACAGGTCATCAGATCAAAGGTGAAGGTCACACTTGCTATCAATAAAAATTTAGTTTCCATGCATTAAAAGACACAGAGTTTGTCCAATTGATTATAAACTTTATCATCTTATTCTCTTTGACAAAATTTTTGTCAGCCTAACATTTTTTAAACTTTTTATGGCTATTTCAGTATTGTTATCTAGATGGTAACAAAAACAATAGCAACAACAAAATTACATGTATACCTATACCTGCTAACTGATCTTCTGCCATCTTATCAACCTATAAAAGAAGAATAACATAAAAACATAGATTCAAAAAATATAAAATGTCTAAAAAAAATTAGATTATTTACATCTGATTTTTTCATTGCAGGGTTTGCGTCGTTATTAAAAATTGGGTCATTGTTTTAAATGCTTTTGTGTTCAGTGGCGATAAATAAGTTATGTAAGATTCTTTGTAGCGTTACTTCATTTGTAACGCATGGCATCGGTGGCCCAGTGGTATAAAGCGCGTTTAGGGATCATATTGCCTCTTACCGCCTAGGTTCTAGCCCCGCTTAGGTAGATCATTGTGTGATACGTTGTCCGTTTGCTTGCCGAAAGTCGGTGGTTTACTTTGGGTACCCCGGTTTCCTTCACAGTCTCAGAACTGACGTCCTCGATATAAGTGAAAGAATCTTAATGGGTCGTAAAACACCATTACTAAACTCGAGTCTCATATGCGGTGTAACAATTCCACAACAATGACTATATTCCCTGCCAACTGTTTCGGTCAAAGGG
>CM056595.1:14172379-14174879 GCA_029721355.1 Tegillarca granosa
TAGATAGATAGTTAATAAATGGATAAATTGATTGATGGATGATGGGTGGATTGGTGAATGAATGGATGGATTGATTAGTGGAAGGATAGATTGATGGATAGACTGTTTGTAGGTTTGTGGATGGGTGATGTATGAATTAGTTGATAGATAGGGATGGACAGATAGACAGATGAATAGGTTGATGGATGATGGACTGATTGGTAAATGAATGGATGGATAGATGAATTGGTAGGTAGATAGTTTGTAGATTAGTAAATGCATGAATTGATAGGGTAGAATATATTTGGATTGATAGAGTGATTTATTGATCTAAATGATTGATAAATTGATGATCAGTGGCTAGAAAGTTAGATCAACTGAAAATTAAAGGTGTAAATTGACTAGATGGATGGCTGGAAAGATAGGTAGACATGGGTATAGTCACTGGGTTACCTTTCTTAGTACAAAGGAGTCTTTGGTCTTATTTTGTATATACTTGCCATGCAGGTAAGCTAATTATTTTTTCTTTAATCTCTTGTTTGTCATTTAATATGTATATAAGATATTTAAAATGAGTAAACAGATAATGCACATTGTTTTTACAGACACAAGGGGCGACACTAAAAAGCAGCAACTCTACCCCAACTCCACAGCGACAAAACAACAAACACAGTGACAACACTGCCTTACATGAAGGTAATTAAATGGTTTATTATGTTTATAATATACTTCTAGCATCATTTTATTCTGATGCACAGGATAGGTAGGTCATTTAGGATCTGATGGCAGAGCGTTTATGGAAACAGAATTTATTTAACTACTTGAACAAGTTATAATAGTTTGTGTATATATTCACCCCTGTTGATGCTTTAGTATAGTAACTACCATATGTATTATTAAAATCAGCTTATTGTAAGCAGTTCCAAAGGATCCTTAATGACCTATAGTACAGTTTATGGCTTTTCCAGAGGACTATATTAGAAATTTTTGATTTTACAGTTGAAGTTTTTTGGTTAAAGCTCACTGGACTAATAAAGTTTACTCTATTTTATTGTTACTTATAATAAAAAATACTATATTAAGAAAGATTTCAACTTTTGGTAAAAAAATCTTTATGCTGAAGCTTTATATTTAGGCTACAAATAAAATCACAGAAAGATAAACATATTTTATTTTTTTTATAACTTTTTTTTCACTTTTGTTTCAGCCTCATTACTGATATCTGAGATTTTTTTTGACCCAACAAGCCAAGGTCAAGGTTATATTGAACTGTATGGAAGAGGAAAAATGACTTTAACAAACTACAGTATTGTAATATATGGAGGACCACACCTTAAAGATGTCTCAGTTATAAATCTTATAAATCAAAGGTCAGTGTTCATATATATATATATATATATATATATATATATATATATATATATATATATATATATATATATATATATATATATATATATATATATATATATATATATTTATATATATATATATATATATATATATATATATATATATATATATATATATATATATATATATATATATATATATATATATATATTTATATATATATATATATATATATATATATAGATATATATATGTATTAGTGGCTCAGTGGTAGAGTGTCTGCATCAAGAGCTGGAATGACAGCCAGGGTCATACATAAATTTTAAGATACTGATTTCTGGTACTTAGCAATTAGAGGACAGATTATTGACTGGTTCACCAAGTGCCAGGGTAATGTGTCCGAGAGAGTGGTATGCCAGTCTGTGGCATACTGACTTGATGAGCTAGCACCTTAACAAAATTATCACCCTTGTGCATGATGGTATAAGGTAGATCAACACACTTGCACATCTCACAAACTTTGTTCTAAGATTAATCTTTAGATACATTTGTATTAATAAACCTGCTTTCTTCCTGAATGGCTGAAAAATTGCTGATTTGATGTTCAAAAACATTACATTGAAGAACCAGCTTACATATATAAGGCTACAAGTATTTGAAATATGACATTTCTGTGGTTAACTGCCTCAAACCAAGTGTATGTTATCATTCTGGGTTTCATAACGGTTCATAATCAGTATGTCAAGTTTGAAGCTATTGACCAAATAAATAAATTTATTTTTTGTCTCCATTCTATCAGCCTTAAATGTCTTAATTCAAATGAAGATTTTAGCTTGGTTTATTTAACAGCTTCTACAAAGATCTCAACAACTATATTTAGAATCTGCTTCACAGTACCTATATTTTAGATGTTTTCTTTTATTTATTTATTCACAAAACAATTGACATAATGAAAGGTGTTTTAGTTGCAATGATAATTTTTGGTGGGTATACACATGCCTAAAATCAGAATCTCTAGGTATATCAGAATTTTTCAATTAATCCAAAACAACAAAAAGAAATATAACAATTTGTAAGAAGTTTAACTTACTGAGATTAAATACAGTGTAAGAAAAGATAAATAGTTTTTTAAAGAAACAATTTCAGTTACTCTTTCCTATAAGACAAT